>JAAAKQ030472899.1:10396-21178 GCA_010016005.3 Zanna intricata | reverse complement strand
GTGGAATAACTGAAAATACTTTTTTTTACTTTGTTCTTCTTGAACAAAACAACGCATGCCAAATGGATTAATGTACAAAAATATTTATTTGTTATGGATAACTCGTAAAATGTACAATCTCACAATTCCGTAGCATGTAGAAAGTCTCTAGTAGTATAACGTAAAATATAAATACTCTTGATACAGCTCGTAGAACAAAAAGAAAATAACAATAGTTTAAAAATAACTGATGAATCTAATATTAGTTTTCCTATCGAATTTCGTCTGGATTTGTGGTAACATTATTACAAAAAAGGTTATTCCATTTCAGTTACTATTTAGGTTCTTGATCTGATGATAAATATGGGTAACGACTCAAATAGCAAATAATACCTTTTTATGAAACGAGAGGAGTAGTAGTAGCAGTGTTGCTGAGGGGATTTTCTGTTAGCAATCTACCGTTAGTACTGAGTACGTATTCATCCCCTACATTTCTAACATCACCCACAATTTTTAGTTATGTCTCGGCGGTTACATGTTATATATTTCATTGTTTCAGGTTCAAATTCGAGCAAGTTTTATACTTTTCTTCTCTAGACCATTCTCATATAGCTTTAGAGCACCATACCTTTCTCAGAGCATTACCAAATATTCAGTCTTAAATTAGTCTTCGATAAACTTTTGAAATTTTTTTTGCAATTCGGATGGATTGTTAAAAAAAATTGAAAGAATTTTGTGGAGGCCATAGCACAGTTACCCCCGATAGTTGGAAAAAGGATTTAAGACATTGTTAGCACAGTAATATTATTTTTAACATTCGCTTAATCTTGCACAAATAATCATATATAATAAAAATCAGTTTTTTAACTTTTATTTTAAATTTGATTAATTATATTTCGTTGTCGAGCTTAATATGTTAAAATTATAATAGTAGCGAGGATGCTGCTATTAGAACTACCACCTAGTAATTAATGACTCAAAATTCTGTGGACAATAATTAAATGTTCTAGAAGCATAGTTTGGTGCTTAAATTGAAAGAAAAAAACGCATATGTTAAGGATAATTTACCCAGTCTACAAGAATAGTTAAACAGATAATTTTGACTTATTCATACGAATGTTTGACGCTGCAGCAAATATGATTTCAAAATTTGTCTTAAAATTTGTTAAAACAAATTTTCTTTATTCTTATAAATATTGGTTCTGAATCAATGTTTGTATTAATAATGACATTTGAATCGAAAAATAATAATAAATATGTTTACAAAACGCTCAATGTGGAATTATTTGAAAGAGTACTGGTGTAATTAATTCAGTATTACCTCGTACAATGACACTAAAACGAGCTGATTACTATGACTCATTCCTTCTTGGAAAAAATAACTTTTATCATCTAATGTGATCTAATTAAATAGCCTTTATTAATTTCATCATAACTGATGTAGCCATTTGAATCATTTTTACTGTGGAATTAACCAAACCCAAGGAACGCATTCTGGCTTTCATAAAAGTAATTATTCCCAGTTTGGTATTTTGTTTGTATTGCTTTTTGTACATCGTTAGCAATTTTATAAAAATTAATTTTTTAATATAAATTATGAATTAATGTATATTAAAGAGGAAATAACATTCCACAGATTAAATATGCCGCGTGATTCGAAAAGAATTTCTCAACTTTTAAGAGCATTTAACAATTTGAGATAACTTACAGATTCAAATGAGATTTCATTTCATAGAAAACAAATTACGTTTATCACCCAAGATTCATTATGGTTTGCTATGGTTTCCATTTGAAAAGCGACATGCAACCCACCTGAAGCCGATCATTCCGAACTGTAGCCAGCAAGTTGGGCGTTACCTCTGAAGTTGCGGCGTTAATTCAAAATCTTAGCTGTACAAGAAAAACTGGCAAAGGTGAACCTGATCATTAATGAAAACCCACAAGAAAAATTCTAGCGAAGTCAAATCTAGGGATCGAATGGCCATGGAATTAGACCTTCACGTCCAATCCATCGAACAGGGAATCTTAGTATAAAGAAAATTTCTGACTTCTAGGCAATAGTGAGGTGGTGCTCCCTCTTGCTGATAGTAATGGCGTCCATCTTGATCATCGTCTAACTTAGCAATTAGAAAATTTTGAACCACGTCCAGATAAACTATATCATTTACGATTGTCTTTTGTACGAAGAACGGTGTCTGATTGCTTACGGCATAAATACATTGACGTTGGATCTATCACGAATGTGCTGCAAAGTTTCATGAGGGATTTTGCTACCCCATATTCGGTAGTTACGGGTGTTCATCTTGCCACTGATGTAAAACGTTGATTCATCCTAATAATTACTAAAAGTATAGAGTTGTCTGCAATTCTATCCATAATTTCCACACAAAACTGCAGCCGAGCAACTTTGTCGTCATCTGTAATGTGTTGAACCATAGTTAGTTTGTGTGGTTTCAAATGCAATATTTTACATAATACTGCCAAAAAGTCGTTTGCGGAATGCAACTCTCATCCAACCTTTCAAGAACGATTCCAAGAAATCAACCTGACGTGCGTCGTCAAGCTGATTTCTTCGCACAAAGTTTTGACTACGTGCAAAGGTTTTTCACATATTTATTCCTAGCGTGGGCGTCCTGGTGATTTTGTATGTTTAACAGAACAATCTGTTCTTAATAGACGAATAGAACAACAAAGATTTGGTGCCAAGAGTAAATTGTATGTCTACTACTAGTAGGCTTCCTATTCTCTACAAAAATTATATTGAACTGCAGTTACTGGCTGCAAATCGTAGAATCAAATCGCACAGTGAGCAATTAGCGTACCAGTAAGTATGTTTATTTTTATTAGACTCTTCATATCTGCTGTAATTTTTGTGTAAACTTTACTAAAAAAAAGTGGAAAGCCACGACAATTTACCTTTGCTCTTGGATTTTTGTATCACAAGATTAAAGGCATCGTTAGTAAATTAAAGAAATCTGTTGCATATTGTAACGCCCCTTCAGCCATAAGACATATTCCATTTGTTCCAGTCCCGCTGCAGACATGGAGTTTAGAAGAATGTGACTCACAAAATTACTAAAGCAGGGCGTAATGATGTAGTTCATGATCTTAATCTATCTAAAATGCAATCACAGTTACTGGTTTCAATAATTAAAATGCTTGAATCGCATGCTAAGTGGCACTAAAATATGTTTTTTCCGTGTTAGGCAGCAAGAATTTCACAATCATTATTCTTAACAAGAGAGCATGGAATACTGCAATTACATATATTCTTTATTGGAATCTACAATACCACAATCCTACAGAAGGGATATTATTTACAGATTTCTTTAAAACGAGTTTTAAAATCCCTTTCACAATTAAAATGAGAGATCATCAATTCCTCTTTCTTGTTTTTGCTTATCCAGAACAAATGAAGGAAATATATGACAATATGAAACTTTTCCTGATGAAGATATTACTAACGTGTTCTTGGTAAAGTGTGGCGTTTTAAGAGTAATTTTATTGGAATCTTCTATATTGCATAAATTTTAACTGTTCATTTTATTAGAAGTAATTTAGTAAAATCTGTTAGTTACAAAGTACTGCTGTTTTGTTATGTGAATGGGATATTAGAGACAAGAAAAAGCAATACGTTAAAAAGAATGGCAGAAAAGAATTATTTTTCCCAGCAGTAAAGAAAAATGTTATTTGTCAAGTTCTGGTGAATCCAAAGAGTTTAATGAATAGTTTTTGAAGATAAATAGATGGGTAAGGCTCAAGAATTATTATACGTTAAGAGCAAGTTTCCCAAAATCACGAGATAACGATGAAAGAAGGAATATTTGTTTGACCACAGATACATGAGCTAGTTCTCCGGAACCACCGTTAAGGTATATCTTCAGAGGATGAGATGAATAAATTGTAGCGTGTGTAAAAAATTCCATGCCTGATCGGGATTCGAACCCGGGACCTCCGGAGTTTGAATAAATTTGAGAAAGCAGCATGGTTATCATTCCAGAATATTTTAAAATCATTTTTGGGTAAAAAAAATAAAAATATGGCTGAGAACTACGCAGAATTAGTGAATGAACCTCTTGAAAACTGTAAAAAACTGGGGTGCAATGTGTCTCTAAAATTATACACGTTGCGTTCTCATATCTAGTTTTCTCTATCAAACCTCGGCAATGTAAGTGATGAGCAGGTTGAACGCTTTCACCAAGATACATAAATGATGAAATCACGCTGCCAGGGAAAATTGAGCTCGTATATGCTTGCGGATTACTGCTAGAGACTGAAAAGGGATGTACCAGAGGCTGAATTCAGTAGAAAGCAGAGAAGATATTAAGATATTAACAGAGAAGAAAACAGAGTAGAAAGAGAAGCATATATTTGGTAAGATAATATCATACTATAGGCTCCAAAATGCTTTAAAAATCATGTGTTTTATGTCAGTATCACAAAAAAAACCCTGCCGTTCGTTCAGTTTTGGTTTGCAGATTTGAAGTTCCCGATAAAAATACCATATGATACACATTATTGAATGCATGTAAAAGAAGAGAAAGAATAAAAAAAATTATTTTTGTAGATAAACAATCAAAAAATAACATGTAGCCTACAGGTAATATTTTTCAGAAACTGTTGCAAAGTAGGAGTTAATTCAGATCTGTTCAGTTACATATAACTACTCGTAAAATAATCGCACCTGACGTATTAAAAATTCTATTCCAAAATAAAACTGCTTTAGCCGTTTGTTTGGATGGATTAAGAGAAATTATATTACTGCCGTAGTTTTAATAAATAATTTACAAATGAAAACCAAGTAAGTAAAATTATTAATAAATAAAATAATAATTCGGTTTTTATAGCCCTACATAAAAACTCATTGGTACATAAAAACTCATTATTTAATAATGTTTCCACAAAATAAAACAATTTCAAATTTAAAAAAAATAAATAAATTGATGGTAAAATCTTTAAATCGTGTGTTTAAGTAATCGTTGTAGTGTTAAACAGCTGTACTGGAGGAACGCAGTTTTTGTTTGGGTTATATGTTTCTTCTTCTGCTTATATAGCCGTCATATAAAAAATACGTATTATTGCATACGAGTATGAACGTATTCTTTTTTTGTGGTAGACTAAACGTTGTGTATCTAACCTTAATTTTGTTAAACGTGATTTATATACTAAGCATTTTGTGTTATACTGAACTTTTGTGTCTAAACATTCATTTAATTAAACGTGGTTTCTATTGTTATAATTGCGTGAATCTTATTCACCTGCAACTCATACTAAATATCGTGGTAATATTAAAAATAGTTAAAATATATTAAACTGAAGTAACGCGAAGTTGTTCTGTTTGCTATGATAAAAGAAAATTATTATTGTTCTTTGAGGTACACGTTTTAAAAGCGCATAGTATGCGTACATTCTCGGATAAGTTAAAATTGTTATTTTTAAAAATTAATTACATATTTGTGGGTATAAAAAAATTACCTGGCAAAAGTTTATTAGAAAATCTTTCTGAATTTTTGAGCGAATTATATGTGTAAAAAGTTAATTATTTATTTATTTTTACTAATTGCAACTCTGATGAACTGTGCTTTGGGAAAAGTCGAAGGAATGCAATTTAGGTTTATATAACATGATTGTAGCAATTGATAAGAACTAGTTATGGCATGACAAATATTATTTAGCTGTCATGGAAATAACGGATCCAAAATCGCCTACGTAAAGTTGGCATTCTTCAGGAAGCCATTGGGTCCTTTTATTTAGTACGCTGTGTAAAAATTTATGAATGTCATAGCACACCAAATTTAATAATAAAAAAAATATATTAATTTAATAAAATAAAAATGTATTTGGTACTTAAAAAGTCCATTATTCAAGAATTACACGTTACATTAAAACAACATTACGATGATATCACCAGTTCATAACGGTCCGCAAAAAGGTACCTAATGCAATTAGAGATGAAGACTTGATTTTCATAGGAAAGTAACTAATTAATAAATATTAAAATGAAAAAAATTCAAGGCTTATTTTTAAGCTGGTTCATGTTAAACTGGTAAAATTTACAATCATGTGTTGAAATATTTCTTTCATGAATAATTTTATGTTTTTAGAATGTGTTAAATTCCATTATCACTACATTACCACTGCGTAATGATAACTTTATTTAATTACAATATTTAAAACACTTTTGTACAAAAATTTAAAATTCTAGGTTGGTTATAAAAATTTAAGGTAAAATAAAAAAAATGTATACATATGCTAACAATTCAGAAAACTTTACTCCTTTTATCAGTCACTTTTTTCATCGATGCGTTTAAAATATCGTTCTCTTAACTTCTTTTAATATATGTTTTTGTAAAAGTTAGCTCCATATTAATGGTTAATAAATGATAGGTAGTTTGTTTTAATTTGACGGTGAATTCAAAATTTAAAAATATAAATACTTAAAATATTTCTATCTTTTAGTGCCGTATTTTGAAGGTTGTGTGCGCGCGCGCGCGTGTGTATATGTGTATGTACAAAGGTCTTATGTCATGTAAGGTTTTATGTCATGAGGTTGTGATTTACAGTGAAGCTTATGTATTGCATTGTACACGTTATAATATATATATATATGTGTGTATGTACAAAGGTTTTATGTCATGTAAAGGAAACAAATTGAAAAATACCACAAACATATTTATAACAATTTTTTATTTGTGGTTCTGTATATGAGGTTGTGATTTACAGTGAAGCTTTTGTATTGCATTGTACACGTTATAATAACAGGGTTATTAATAGCTATTAATAAATGTTTGCAAATCTGGTTTATGTTACAGATATTAAGAAATATAATATCACAGATTGAAACCCAAATTGGAATGAAATAAAAAGATTATGAAATATTTTTTAATTTAGTGTTCAAATAGAAAATGTAATTTTATAAAAATTACTTTCCGTTAATATTGGAGATTTTATCAGTAGTAAAAGTTTAAAAATAATTTAAAATGATATTGGATATCCCAATCCCAGTAGGGGAAGACAACCAACCACCAAGGGTCGATTCCAGTCGCCACACCACGTGTAAAACGATTTAATGAGATGAAAAGTACAAAGATTCCAATCCTAACGCATTAATACAGCAAGTGTAGTGCTAATAGGTATTAGCAGAGTTATAATACCTAGAGAATAATAGGTATTTGAGCTAAGATATACAAAAAAAAAATCTTTGTATGAAAAAATTATTTGTGGCGATTATAAATTGTAATTTTTGGTTAACCAATGTATTTTCATTTTATTAAATAAATTTTTCCTAACTAATATAACTGAATTGAAGAAAACTACAGAAAAATGTTCTTTTAATGATTACCTTTTGATCAAAATCGTCTTGAATCCGTATAAAATGCAGAACAAATTTTTAAAGAATATTTCCCTATTATTACGTACCAAAATATCACCTGCCCAGCTTTTTTAATATTATTATAACGAAATGGCACCCTTTATGAATCATGAGAACTTGATGATGATGAGGGAGCTTGAGTGTTCAATGATACAGATAACGGGACCGAAGGTGCAATAATATCGGAGAGATACCTGTTGAGCCAGGCTAAGAAATGGTTCCTCACAGAGAGCAGCGCTCTTTCAGTAGATGTTAAGAGCATAGGTGAGGAGGATTTAAATGGACATATCAACATCACTCAACCTTCTGGGTACTGCGCAGCTGAAAGCAATCTAAAACTACGACTGTTTTTCTTTTTTCCAAGAAAATCTAGCATTCTGCATTTTCATGTAAGAAAACTGGAGGCGCCTTCCTTGGTAAAATAAATGGAGATAAACTAGTCCCCCGTTTGAATGTCCGGATGGGGACTACTAAGGAAGAGGTCACCAAAAAATAATGTTTTTACGAGTCGAAGCGTGGATTTTTAGAAATCTAAAAAAGGTTGTTTGTAGGTTAGAAAATTTAAAGGGAGAAATGGATAGGTTAAATGTAGTTTAATAGAAATTAAGAAGTTCGATAGGAAGAGGAAAACAACTTTTGGTCCGGTGATTTTGGAATGATTAACTCAAGAGTCAAATAAAGGTCAGAAAGGAGGAGATTTCTTAATGAACAAGAGAATAGGAAAGAAAATGGAGTATTTCAAAAAAGCTTACGATAGAATCATTGTAATATGTATAAAATCAAAAGATGACAACGATCGTTAACTTCTAATATGCCTACAAGTGCCCATGATGATGAGGTAGAGTGTATTTATGACGAAATTGACGTAGCAGTTAAACACATAAAATGGAATGAGAATTTAATAATAGTTGGAGAATGGAATGCAAGCATCGGAAAAGACAAGGAAGGAAATATTGTGGGTGAATACGTGCTAGGCAAAAAGAATGAAAGAGGGGACCGACTTATTATGTTTTCCAGTATATAATTTAGCAAGTATTATTTAGTAATTGCGAACACCCAATTTAAAAATCATAATTGAAAAATATACGTATGGAAAGAGCCTAGTGATATTGATAATTTTGTGATAGTGAAATATATATTGCAGTTTTAAAAACCTGAAGAAAAGATGTCAGTTGAATCTATGGAATTTAGAAAAGCTTGAGGAAGAGGTGGTAAAGAAGATTTTTGAGGAGGACATCGCAAGAGGTCAGAGTAAAAACGATAAGATAGAAAAGTGAACTTAGGTGGAACAAAATGAGATGGAAGAAAATCTTGGATATCGGAGAATATATTGCAGCTGATGGTTGAATGTAGAAAGTACAATAACGGTAGTGATGAAGAAGGTAAATAGAACTATCCACAATTAAGAAATACTTTAAACAGGAATTGAAAATTAGCGAAAGAAGAGTGGATTAAAGAAAAGTGTTTCGAAGTAGAAAGAGGATCATTGATAAAATAGACGTAGCATGCAGGAACGTTAAGGAGATTTTTTTTGGTAGATAAATTAGAATCTAATAATGTGTTAACGATTCTATACCGATTTATAATACGAAGTAAAAGGTCAGATTTATAATACGAAGTAAAAATAATAGAGGGATGGAATATATTGAAGAGTTATACGAGAACAAGGGAGTTATACAGGAGCAAGGAAAACCTCCTTAGTTTGCTGACGAAGGTAATTCCTTGACTTTGTTAATGAGGTATTAACTAAAACTAGCTGTGTGGTACATCAATAGTGTAATGAATCACAGGGAGACACTGCAGACCCTGCTCTTCTGCGAGCTGCTAGAAGTCATTCTTATTTCGGAAACTCGTTTTACTGATAGGAACTCTTTGAGAACTAGGGGCTGTTCAGTATAAACAACCAACCACACTGATGGAAGGACGCATAGGGTACTACGCTCTCCGTTTTGGAATTTTGTTGAGTCACTTTTACGTTTCATCGTTTCTTTTTTTATTAGTTGTTTCGTTCGTTGTTTTATGTTATTTTGTATGTTTCATTAAGCTTTCTTTCGTTTTGAGTTAATCCGTTAGTCTAAGTTTATTTTTGTTTTTATATTATTTGGCCTGTGGTTGTCAGGGGCTGTTTATTTGGAAACTACAGCAGATTGATTTCTTTACATCGGTTATTTACATTCGAGCTATAGGATTTACTTAGTTGAAACCTCGGACTTAGTTAAAGGTTTATTAAATTTACTCATTTTAAATTTAATTTTAATTTTTCAATTTTTTGTAATTTTTTTTCTTGGTGACCTCATGATTTGAACCCAAAACGTCCAGGGGTAACGCTATCAACTTGGAAGGGGAAATTTATCCTGTGGGGAGGCGGCGATCCTGTAGGGCACAGTGTTAAGAGTCGTGCACAAAGGTTTCTCGGGGAACAGTGGTACCGATAGTACGGAACAGAAAAAGCCTCAAACGGTAGCTGTGGGCTCTTCTGTGACTAAAGGATCTGGTCGAGTTCTGGTGGACCGACTCCAGTGAAGGTGGCGGCGAAGGCGGTCTTTGTAGAAGTGGATCTATTGGCGGGAAGGGGATCTTAGTAGGATGTTTACGAACATTATCAAAAAGGAGCCTCAAGAGGTGGAGAATGAAGAGACTGATGGGGAGGTCGTCGTTTTTTCAGAGTAGTGGAAGGGTGGGATTCTTAAGTGTCTTAACTTCCGATGACTGGACGGGGACTCCAGGGGAAGATCGGGTGGGGTTTTTTTTTCAAAACAAAGACCGCAGTCTCGGTACGGAGCCCTGTCCGTCTGGGTCTGAAGGCGCTCTAACTTGAGGTGAGGAAAGCAGAAGAGGACCGAGTCTCGGCTTTACAGATGATGCTGCTGCAAACAGCATAGCCGGGTTCAGCATGGCCGCCTGGCAAGTTTGAGGCAAAGGTTGAGGCAAAGGCACCCTCTAAGCGAAGGACGTCTTTGTAGAAGTAGATATATAGGTGGAAAGGGGTAACGAGAACTATTGACAGTGGTAAACAATAAAAGTCAAAATTAAAGAAACAACAATGATCAAAGTTATTGAATCTTACTTATCCTTCTTAGCAGCAAATTATTGATTTTGAAGCAAATTTATATTTTTTTATTGTGTCAAAGACGGTCAGTTTCTTATTACGATAATTTTTTTCGTAAATTTAATATAATATATAAATATTAAATTAATTTAATTTATATTTAAGCTTCCAATTATAAATGTTTTTAAATAAAAGCTTTTTATTAACAATATATTATTCGTTTATAACAAAACAAAAAATAAAACAAAACAGAAAAATATTAAAAGTATTAAATTGGAGGTTAAATTTGCAATCTAATGAAATAAAAAGGAACATTTTCATTGTCAAATAACCTACTCTAATAATAAATGCCATTTTCTTGCATGTATATTTCTAGGTAACA
>JAAAKQ030472877.1:7310-20857 GCA_010016005.3 Zanna intricata | reverse complement strand
TTTATTTTATTAAAACTGATAAATTAGGAATTAATTAGGATAATTGGAATCTCTTATAGCTAAATTTAATAGTTTTCAAACTTTATTGCTTTAAGGTAATGCACAAATTTTGTACTGACTTAAAAGTAACAACTTTGATAATAAAACCATTCGGACAACCAGCATAGAAATTATAACGTACTTTTTTTTCGGTGTTAGCGAATCAAGAGAGGTTTGAATTGTTAGTTCCGGAATAAAATTATTTTACTAAACAATGCACTTATTATTACTGAGGATTGTTTGATCTCCTTTTTGTATTACTCTAACGCCACTCAAAAATATATTATCTTTTGACAGATTTTTCAGTAAATTCTTTTTAATTATCATTACATCTTTACTGTTGAATGTAATTTTAAACTACCATCGTTAGAATTCATTCCTCGTTTTTGAAATGTATCTATCGTTTTTTTTTTTACCCGGGAAGAAAGATTTAATGGTTTGATATGTATTTAAATTATTGTGAATAATTTGTGAAAATGTCTGTAGCTTTTTCGCAACAAAGTGTTTTCAGCACGGTAATATATGAAGCGGACGTGACCGTAATCGTGAGGCCATCCTCGTTTTCAAAAAAATAAGTGCCTAATTTGACATACGATGATAAAGCACACTACACAGTAATCTTGTTACTATGTAACTGGCGCAGATGTATCTGCGCCAGTTACATATTACATACAGTTACATATGTATCTGCGCCAGTTTAGAATTCTCTTATGTTCAAAAACGAACATTTTGTTTATTAATGAATACGTTAAGGTGGAAATGGGCTTCGTTCGTTACCCTAAGTTTGTTGAGGTTGTTAAAAAAGTCATTATCCTCGTTTATCTTAAACCGTTCGTGTACAGAATTGATGGCGCTCATAATGTAATCGTTTGGTTTCAGTTCCTGGTCGTTCTATAACATGTACGGATAGTAAGATAAGTTTTGCAATACTAGTATTCGGACACTAGAACTATGCAACTGTAAAGACACTGCTTGATGACAAATTGAACGATTTGTGTTTCTTACGAGAGCAGCTATAAGAGTCTCGATATTGTCTGGCGTCCGAGCAGTCCGTACCACTAGGAGGTTTGTTTTTCATTGCTAAACTTTTTTCTTCAAATTTATGTATCCACGTGTAACGCACTGACGGTACACATGGCGTCCTAAATTAAACTGGCGGTAAAATTCTCAACTCACAGACTACACACTTTTTTTTTAAAGCTTTAATTACAAAATCACGTTGCACATCATTTGTAGTACTATGTACTCATAATAATTAAATAGCTAATGAACGGAACGGAAAGGAAGGAAGTTGGAGGAAGCAATACTCTCCTGCACTGCTATTGTAGTATACGGACTTACGTCTTTCGCTGCTCGATCTCTTTAGTGGTCTGGCGTATAATAATAGAAAATACTGATATTCATAGTTTATGTGAATTTTGAAACTGCGTTTCGATACAAAGTAGGCTTTGGAGGCAGGACCCAACAGAATCTACTTTAGGTATTGTGACGGAATGGAACAGATTTTCGTAAGCTTATCTTCTGTGAAGTGCTCCCTATCTGTCAAAAGTGGGCAGTTAAGTATTGTGACGGATCGGAACACATTTTTTATAAGCTTATATTCTGTGAAGCGCACCTTTCTCTCCAAATTAGGCAGAAAGCCTTGTAATTAGGGGCCACCATCTCGTAAAGGGTGGGTTCCGGGGACGATTTTAGGATCTGGTCCTATGTGGCACTTTACTGTACCTAGTTTACAGGCGAGTGCTAGTTGGTTGAGTTCTTCTACAATGTTACGTGATAAGCTTAGCCGTAGCATGTACCATCCATAGTCATAATTGTCCATAGCCATCCATTCATAAGTCTTATATTGGATAAGGAAGGGGTGGAGATAATAGAAATGATCTTGTGGTTTTTATCTCTCTCTTCTCTTACCTTTTGAATAACCGCTAGTGCTGAAAAGATCTAATCGGGGTAGTGAACATTCTTCTTCTGCAGAGTGGTCCTGTAGAAACTGTCTCTCTTTTCTTCTGTTAAACTTAGTACAACCGCTAGTTCTGAAAACAACTATGCGACCAAGAGATCAGGCTTCTTTATTCTTTTTTCTATAGGAGGAAAAGAAATGGCAAAAGCATTTTTTTGGCGCAGATGGAAGTACGTGGCCTAATGCCGGAATGTGTAAGTTAATTAATTAACTACACAGCTCATTTATTACGTTGCTTAAGAACCTGCATGCCAGAAGGGAAGGCTGGCAAAATGTGTTTATTATGCAAGATTTTATCGGGAACCCTTCTGCTGGATAAATTTCAATTTTGGAAAAATCTTCCCCCAGCATTATAGAAGTGTTGCTGATCAAATGAACAGCCGCCTTCAAACGAGGAGTGGCTTCTTTAGTTATTTAGTATTAACACTAGTACACTAGTGCTAGTGTGCTAGTGTTTGTGTTATCAAAACAAATTTCGAAATGTCCCATTTCCATGGACCACTCTATTTATTTGAAATCCATTAGTTATACGAGAATTTAGAAGTGGTAAGTTCCCATCAGGGATTTTTCTATAGTTATATAAAAGCCAATGATAATATTTTCTGTGAAACAAGGAATCACTGGGAATATTTGTTTTTATTATTGTTCAACAGAAAATATAACATAACTATGCTAGTAATAGATTGTCATTATGATAGCGATACAGCTACAGCTATAATATTTAGTTTCCTCCCCATACTAATATAGTTATTTTAAATAAAAATTCATGTATTCCACCCAGGATACCCTACTTTGCAGTTAAAGTAGTTCTTTGTCAGGCCCAAAGTTAGGAGTAAATGTTTTACAAAAAAGGCAAGAAAGAATTATTTTGAGTTTAAATAAGCTAAACTTTGAAACTTTATCTACATTCAAAAGTCAACATTGTTATAATAAAATTAATTTGATCGAGTACTAATCAATCGTATTACACAGACCAGGAAAAGAAAGGGTTTAACACAAATCATTTTTATAATTATTTGTTCATTCTACATTGAAAACATTAAATCCCTAAGAGACGTATGGTTCTTGGTTATTTCCTAAAACTTCTTTCTTTTAAGTATTGAAATAAATCTGGATTTATAAATTCTCATATGTAACAAATAAAAAAAAAAAATAATTTTAAATCGATAAATTTTTCCTTTTCTGAATCATTTCATTGTAACAAAAATGAACTGCCAGATAAGGATGACCTGCTGCTTTTATTAAGATAAAAATTTTTGCTATTGGTAACATTTTTGAGAAACACTTATATTTTCAATAAAAGCAATTTAAATATTTTCTACTTAAATAATAAAGGAAATAATGTCGTTTAATATTTTTTTAAATAGTTATAAGTTAACTAGATTGAAAAAAAAATTAGTTATTTATTACGGGGAAAAAACATTATGATAGCTACCAATTTTGTAACATTAAATATCTACACATAATCTACCTAGATTGTAAAATATTATACTCGCTGTAAATTTTTTTATTTAAAGTATGAAAATAATTGAGCATTTACATTATAATATATTTTTTTATAAAAGAAAATTAAAGTTATAATTATTTATATTATTTTAAAAATCGAAGTTAATTTAAAAAAAAAAAGTCTTGAAGTATAAGAAAATAAAATACATGCGATTTTTCATTCTCTATTTACAGTTATATTTTTCCTGTATTGCCGCTTAGGCTATCGTCTAAAGTAATTACCTAATTAAATATCTCAAGGTTACTATGACAATTTTAATTATTACTCATTATATATTCTTTTAAAAAAATGTGATAATATATACTTACACATAATAACAATTAATTTAATTAAATAATAAAAAATAATTATAAAGTAAGAGATGGTTAGGATATATACAAAAACTTGTTAAATGCGTAAGATTAAAGACTGTGAGTCGTTTTTATATACATTTGAATAAAAGATGTATGTATTAAGGTTGCACTCTCATAGGTTGTTTTAGTAAAAATCTGGATTCTTTCATTATATCGTAAATATATTTAATTATCTTTACAATTAAAAAAATGTTCAAAGTGTTTTAATTATCTAACATTTAACAGTAATAAAGGAGGCTATAAAGATTTTACGAGTTTATCGAACAATAGTTTAAATTAATTTTTATTTTCATATCCTGAAGGTCATGAAAATATGACTGAAAAAAGATTCTTCTATAAGAATAAATCTACAGGTTATTCTTTATTATAATAAAATGCTAATGGAATGAGTATTTTCGTTTTTAAGATGTTAGTAAGTAGGATTGTAATATTTGTGAGGAAGTCTGTGTTTTATGATGTCTTAGTTACGAAATAAAAAAATATAACAAATAATTTTTCATTCATCCAAAACTATGAAATAGTACTACTATCTATTGCCGATGAATTTGAAACTTAATATCTCTTCTTTTTTTTAACTAATGACCGATATTATTATTAAAATACTGAAGAAAATTACCCTGACAAAAATTTATACTTGTTTTCAATTGTAAAAATATTCTAAAAATATGTTGTTTAAGAAATAACTATTTTTCCAGAGTTTGGGCGTTTTTTTGATCAGCTACCTTCCATTGAACAGTTTTCTACTAATAACTATTTCTGTCAAAAATAGTTATTTAATTAAATTATATAAATAAAAATAAGCGTGATTTTTATATTTTGCGTTTTTGGGGTCGATTTTTAGTAATTCTTGAAGAAAATAATTAACTAGAATGTTGTCCTTTAATTAACATTAAACGAAAGCATTTTTTATCTGATGTAACACTTTCCTTACTACACTTTTATATTTACGCATCAGTTAATATAGCAGTTACTTAAGAATAATTCTTTATCGACATTGTAAAAGTTGTATTTTTTAAATGTTATTCATATTTTCAGTTTATCAAAATAGAACACATAAAACAAAAATATAGATATAATAATAATTTAACAAATAATTATTACTAACAATTTCTCCTAGAAACAGTAAACAGTTGAAATACTGTTCGTTGTAAAATGGCAAATTGGGGAAGAATCAACGAGAAAAGACAATATTTATAGGAAATTTCAAGATATTACCTTATTGAGTATTAAGAAACAACGATTATGATTAAAAAAAAAATATTACACATTTCATTTTGAAATAAAATTTTGTTAACTCACCGGGTTGGTCTAGTGGTAAACTCATCGTCATAAATCAGCTGATTTTGAAGTCAAAATTCTCAGGTTCAAATCCTAATAAACCTACTTTTATTCGGATTTGAAAACTAGATCGTGGATACCGGTGTTCTTTGGTGGTTGGGATTCAATTAACCACGTCTCAAGCGTAGTCGACCTGAGTTTGTTCAAGAATAGAAATTTACGGGTACAGTTACATTACATTGATAAGTTGCAGATGACTAATTTTTTATGTAACTATAAATAAAAGTAAAAAAAAAATTGTTGGATTAAAACATAATCAGAAAGACTACTTTACAAAAATTTCCTTATAGAAAATTCTTATCTTTCTTATGAAGCCAGATTCACAGCTTCAAAATCAATACCAGTTATAAATAATATGGTAATTAATATGGTGGTAAGTGGAATATTAAGAAATATTATGATATTGTACCTGAGATTTTTTAGTGCAATCACAAAATATAAATAAAACAAAACGAAAACCGATTTTTTTCCAAATAAATTTCTTTAGCTTAAAAATCATCTTTTAAAAACTATTATTTCGAAATTTTTTAACGTTCATAAAGGCGTTAAAAGATTAAAGAATTCTGCAATTTCAAACTAGTTCGTTGACCACGCTTTGTATTAGCATTATATCCATTTTCTAATATATAAATTTAGCAAGAGTTAATTGTAAGTAATGAGCTTTCTTTTAAATAATATATATATTCTCCATTATTTTTTTTTAGCCTTTGGGAACACCATTAGATATTGCTTCACAGGATGAGATGAAATGAAAATTTGTAGCGTGTGAAAATGACCTGAATTCAAACTCGGGACCTTCGGATGGAAGGCCAAGATGCTTCCACTAATGCCATTGAGGCCGGCTAGTTAGGTCTCATTGAGACCTAACTAGCCTATTCTATTCAGTTACCCTAAAAAAAAATACTATTTTTATTTTTTTAATTAATTAGCTATTTAATTCGAAACGAATAGATTAAAAACCGCAAAAATACTTCTACCATTATCCATCAAGAACGCATAATTTTACACCAAGAAATTTCTTTACACATAAAGATACGTTTGATGTTTTTGTAGTTATGTAGAAATTCACCTCTATTAGAGAGCCGTTTTACATTAAGCTTATTATTGACCTATCGAATATCAAGAAAGAAATACTCGAATAAGTGAAGAGGCGCTTTCATTTGATGTACAAAGGACGCTCTGGTTTTGGTGGTCTCATCATTCTCAATATTAATCTACTAGAATTCTAATCACCTAAAATATCGGTTTGGATCTCCCAAAGAGAAAATAGGGTAGAAAGCCTCATTTTAAAAAGGAAAGAACGAAAAAATAATCTGCACTCGGAAGGATGGCAGTACAAGGCGAAAATTCTACGCAGAGTAAAGCTCAGTCCCTTTCCTAAAAAATTAAATTTATTTAAAATAACTGTAACTCAGATACTGTACAAAAAACTTTATATTTAGATTCTCATCTTTGCAAACGGTTCAAGAAACGAAATAAAGAAAAAATAAATCCAATTTTAGCTAAAAATAGTTATGACATAGGATTAATTAATAGTTCGAATCATTTATATCTTTTTCTTTTGTTAATTTCTTTTGCAAGATTTGGGGGTTAGTGGTCTTGGAGATACAATCGATTTTATTGTTATCTGATATGAGAATAAATATTTTACATCTTTTTTATCAAACTTATGTAGTTTATCAACATAAATTGTAAAATATTATATTAATTATGCTAACTAAACTTGAAAATGGATCAATTTAAATGAAAATATCAAACTTTTTAAAGGGAAAAATGATATGATTTTATTTCAAAATTCTTAAAATCCAGTTATTTTAATTCAGAGTTAATTTTGAGTTACGATGTGTAATCTAATATGATATAACAGTACTATACTATATCTCATCATTATACATATTTTTATGAAAGATTCTATACATAAAATTAATTATTAGGTTCGAATATTTATATTTTTAAACATAATAAATTAAAAATTGTTTTTTTTCATCTTATAGTTGACTTAATCACGTGAATAAAATAAAAGTGTTGTTTAAACTGAAGCTTTTATCTTCTTTATAATGAAATAGTTAATCTGATTGTAACTGACGAAATTGCTTTGTTAGTTAAAAATCGTAATTGTTAACAAAGAAATCGTAATTACTTGTCACTGTTCATAAAATCGATTCATAGTTTCGATAAAAAGAAGGGGGTATTCTGATTAAATAGTGTAAATTCATTTTAGTACTGTGAATTCTCTAAAAAATACTATAATATGAAAAAAAATTGTAAAAATAAGATACAATTTTAACATTTACCCTGACGTAAAATTTGATATTTCTTTCAAGTAATGAACTTCTTCGATAAGACTAATTATCTTTAGTTGAATTTTAATCTTTATAAAATGAAACAAGAAATTTTGTAATAGTAGTGTTTTTGTCAAGGATAAAGTAATATTTACGAGTAAAAATCTAATTACATATTTTGCGGTAATATTGCTCTCAAGTACATAACGTTTTCAAATAACTGATAAAATAGTTCTTACTCTTAACAGCAACAGCCCGCAATGCAGAAATAGAATCCACTTATTACGTAATTATCGGATTTGTTTTCTTTCTCAACAATTAATGTAGTAATTATTTTTTAAAGCTTTATCAACTCTCTAATACTGATTACTTTTAATTGCTGTATACATTCTCTTATTAAGTTTAGAAAAAGAAGGGTATAATAATTTTAGTTTAAAAAAATTACAATCACTGTATGAAACTTCATTTTTCGCCTAATTATGGAAATTAAATTGATCGATCACCAAAAAATTATAAAGAATATCCAAATCGAGCAAAGATAATGAAAAAAATTGGTTACTGTGTTAAAGATTGATTAATGTATATGTGATTTTATATTTACATGATTATTTTTGTTACATAGTAGTTTAAATTAATATAGAATGAAAAATTGGTTAAAATATAATACTTTTGTTTGGTTTTTAGTATTTTAAGAAAAATTTACTTCATAAAACAAACTTTTATAGTTTGAGTAAAAAATACGTCACTTTATTTTTTTTATCGTTATTGTAATGTTTGATATTAACCTTTAAATACATTTCCAAGTTATGTAGTAAATAGTACAATTTATATTACCATACGCGTACAATGATTTTTGGCTTTTATTATGCTTTATGAAAATTGAAATAATAAATGAGAATTGATTCAATAATAGTAATAATAATAATAACGAAATATTTTCCATAATTTTTTATTTTTATTTGTGTTATAATACAATACATAAGATTATTATCCAAATTATAGTTAGACACTTCTTTAATTTAGTTTCATTAATTTACTTTCAATGAGATGAGAATGTATTATTAACCCAAAATGGCTACGTTACGAGCTATCAAACGCAAAAATAAACAATTTTTATTGAATTTTAACCTTGTTCATATAAAACAATAATTGTTAATATTATTGATGGTAACGCTGCTAAATATGCATAGGTAGATAATGTTATCTTGCAAGGCATAACCAATCTTCAAAATTTGTCACCAATAATTATACGTTAAACATAAACTTACTAATGACCCTACACCACATACTATAAATATAACCGATTAGAAGTATTGAAATTAGAGGACCTCTTGTTCGTGCTGGGTCCAACCAGTTATATAGATATAGAATCACCTACTACAACAGATCGGATTTCAGACTGTTGATAAGAACAATACGATTAACATCATAACTAATAATTGAAGTTCCTTTGACCGATAACATCAAAAAAATTTTTTAAAAATGTAGGAATTATGTATGAATGTAGGAGCTATGAAGAAAAATTTCTTTTGTTTGTGAAACAAAAGAAAGAAACTTCCCATTTAAATAGTCGAGTACTATCAGGAAAGTCATTTAGGTAAAAATAAGAAAAAAAATGGCCCATATGGATCTCTGAGGGATAACTGATTTAACTTACTATTATAAAAAATTATTCTGCTGCTAGTCTTCCAAGATCATGGTTTTCTGCAGCCTGATTGGCAATTGAATGTTGATTACGTAAAATGGTAACGACTGCTGAACAAGTCATCTCAAAGATTTGAAAAAATTTATTTTATTTGGGATTACCTGGAAGGATATTGTATAGTGAGCAAAAATCAATATTTTTAATAACAATGTTTTTATTGGAATAAGGTGAATTTCCTTTCAACTAGAACGTAATGAAAAATTTATATAACAATAAAATCAAGAAGTGAATTAAAGTTTTTATGTATATAAGGTCATGGACCAATAATGGATGTTGCAGTTAGCAAAAAGACCATTACAGTGGTAATGCGGTCCCGATTTTTTGTTTGTTGTTAACCAATAACCGCTAACTGTATCACAATAAAGATCAGTGAAACAGATCAACCTCAGTAACGAGTAAAGAAGATGTACAGTTAAACCGGTATTTTATCATCATTATTATTATATAATAAACTACATGATCTTTATTTAGTTTTAGGTTACTCAGCTTAACATTAGTATATCTGAAATATACAATCAAATTTTTATTCTATTTACCAGTAAATTTCTGTAAGTCAATACCTGACACACGTATTTCTACTAGTTTAGTCATATTGTAATAATAATAGTAATAATATGTTATATAATATTTCTTTATTTCCTGCCTTGAGATGATTATTTTGAAAGTGTATGTAAGGCCATAATCATAGTGGTTGTATATAGTGATTTTTTTTTTAGATAACGATTATAATAATCTTTGTTAAGTTTATAAGATTTTACTTCAATATTAACAATAATTACATAAATATTATACGTATTAAAAATAGTTTCTACGTTTTAAAGACGTGTTCATAATTTTACGAAAAGTTACTGCTTTTGGAATTAAAGTTATCAGTAATATTATTACTGCTTTGATAGATGAACAAAAAGATTTCTTGTTTACTCGCTCGTCTTAAACACGTCCAGTTTTATTTGTTCTTAGAGGAGAAAATTGGGAAAATTTCAGTAGCTGGATATTCTTTCTAACAAAATCGATTAACTTAATGAATACCAATTGCGCTATGAATGAACGAATTATCACAAGTCCACTTAAATTTTGGCTAACTTTTTTTTTGTACGAGAATAATTATTTAGTATTGGTAAGGCTGTTAAAAATTAAAAATAAATACATAATCAAAATCTTAAAAAATACAAAAAAGATAAAGAGATATAAATTGATAGAATTAATAAATAAACATTAGATGTCTCGTTGGTCGCAATAACCAACAATTGTTCCACCACAATTCAATGACCGGCACAAATCAGTTGTGAAAATAACATATACATTGACAAAAATAGGAAAAATTAAATAACACGACAGCCAAAAAAAAAAAAAAAAAAAAATCCAGACAAACATTGCTCTTTAATTTAGAATAATTACTAATATAGGATATTTTAAGAGCGGGTGACAACTTTATAAGTAATATTTGTGTACAGAATGATTTTATTTTTAAATTTATTTAAACATATGTATATACACATATTTATATAGTCTATGATACTCTCAGTACCGTAAGGATTCCAACGGGGAGTCATACATCTAAATCGGTTCAACCGTTAAGCTGATAAGGTGAAAAAACAAGTATACGTACATACTTTCACTCTAAATACTCCTTTTTGAACAGTCGTATAATAAATTATTATTAAAGTATAAACCTCAGTGAGAATTTTTCAAAAGTAAATTTAAAATATTTTAATTTTTAAAGGTCTAAATTTATTGTAGTAAATAAACTGTTTTTAAGTTTATACATTCATAAGATTTTTCTTGTTATTAATAAAAACTGATCATTTTTTCAGACTTCATTAAAGAAATTTTTTTAGAAAAAATTTTCTACACTTTTTTTATGATAAAATTTACTCATTTGTTAATCACTTAACAAATTTACTTTAGTTAACCAAAAAAAATGACTTCGTCACCAAATTTTCCTGTTTTCTATAGGCTATTGTGAAAACTATGGAAAATTAAATTCTGGGACCTCTTTTATTCCATGTTTCACGTAAAAAAACATTAAAAAAACTATCAAATCTAGTCATATGAATTGAAATTTTATCGGGGGAACTGAAATCCTCATGAAACTTTTCGCTAGCCGTTGTACAAAAATAATTATTTAATACTGCTAAGGGTGTTAACAACAAAAAATAAAATAAATAATCAGAATCTTAAGAAATAAAGAATGATTAATAATTTCATCTAAATCGGTTCAGCCGTTGATTTTATGCAGTGGAACAAACCAACGTACACAAATAATAAATTTATTATTCAATTTTATATTTATGTAAAGAAAAGAAAATTACTAGATTAAACTAATTTCACTTATATTAGAAATATAAGTGAAATTAAACACGCCAAAAACAATAAATTTTAGAAAGCAGTAGAAAATGGGTTTTAAACTGAACGTAATCAAAGAGAAGATCTTAAGTTATCATAACATAATGGCAGAAAAGTGTTGGGTCAAATGTAAGTTAATATTAAAAATGTTGCATAATCTGATTTAAGCATTTTCAGAATAATAAATCTATTTTATTTTATTTTTTTAAAAATAAAAACATACATTTATAAATTTTATATGTTCTTCCCATATCAGTCATAAAAAATCTTTGAAAATTTATGTTGACTAATACAAACAAATGTTATACGATACTTTTGTTGTATTCATAAACGTTCATATTTTTAACTCTTTTAGTTGTACTATTCAATTTTTCTATTAAAGGCAAAACTGTTTCAGTTGAACTAAAACAATTGATGAATAATCAAGGACTTGGTGATTTTACAGTCAATAACCTTAATAGTTGTGTTCAGCAATTTATAAATAGATTTATTATTATTATTTTTTTTTTTTATTATTTCTCTCGTTTTATTATTTGATCAAATAAACATTTAACAATAGGATTTTAAAATAAATATGCATGAATTGAATAGATTTAAAAAATATGAAATTTCTTCAATTGAAAGCTAAAAATGTTTGTTACAAATTAATTATAAGTAAAAAAAAAAAAAAAAAAAAAAAAAACAGTTAAACATTAAACTTTCTTTAGTTCAATTAGTATTAGATGTTATCCATAAAATATCTCTATGACTGAATATCGAAATAACAAAATACTTTTTAAATGTTTTTAACAGCTGTTAATAAAATAAACTTATAATTAATAAGCCTGACTTAAAATAAAAATAAATGAATAAATAATGAATAAAACTTAAAAAAATAATATTAAATCCTAGTTAAATTTTGGTTTGCAAGTAGATCCTAAGTTAAAACAAATCCAACGAACAATACTGGTCAAGTTGGCGTTAATAGCAAGAAGTCGAAATGTAGCTTAGAACATGTTCTATTTTTTACTTTCTTGAACGAAGTACAATCGCGAGAAATGTTGGTTTTCAGATTTCAACGGAATATCCATTTTGACCATCCCTGAATACACTTTGACTAGTTTAAGCGTGACGTCTGAACGTACGTACGTATCACGCATAACTCAAAAACGATCAGCCATGAAATGTTGAAATTTTGAATTTAGGACTGTTGTAACATCTAGTTGTGCACCTCCTCTTTTGATTGCAATCTGCTGAACCAAAAGTGTCCAAAAAAGCCTAAAATAGAAAAAATTTGGATTTTGGACTTATGAAATAAAATTTTATGTACTTTTCATAAATATATATATATAATTTTATAGGCGTACAAAGAAGTTACGTGATATCCACATCAGATATTGTTTTTCTTTAGATAGGGTAATTTATTGAAAAAGTTAGTTTTATTTTATATTTTCGTTTTATTTAGAATACAGGTATACCATACTAAAAAGAAAATGTAATAATAAGCACGTAATTAGTATAAAATAAAGGTATCTACAAGAAAAAGAAAGAAGAGATTTTCATTTTAATAAAATAAGAAAATGAACGCAAAAATCGATGTAAGAGTCCTAAGTAGACTCAACTATTAAGAAAATGCAATTTGAAAAAGTTAGATAAATATATTTTTTTTATCCTTTCTTAAATATCCCCTTAAAACTTATTTGAATATCAGGATTACATCGATTGATTATATCAATATGCTTTAATGATTGAATACTAAATAATGTTGGTGTAGAAAAAATATGTTTATATATCTTCAAATTATTTATGTAAACAATATATTATTATATTTACAAAAAAATAAGAAATATTTTACTTACCGAAATAATTTATAATGGAAATTCCAGAATTACCTCCTCTAAATAGTAAAAAATAATCATCGATAATTTTTAATAAGTAAGGTTTGAATACCAAAAATCATTCATTACCTACAGGCATATTTACTTTTTTTTAATTATTAATATTCTCTTACTCTACATATATATATATATATATATAT
>JAAAKQ030472876.1:22063-44318 GCA_010016005.3 Zanna intricata | reverse complement strand
TTTTCTACATAATTTCTTTCCTTATTTTTATCAAAGAGCAGTAAAAAACTGATACATATTACTGGCATTTTTTTTTTTATGAAAAATTTTTCAGCTTTGTATTTCTTACAAGTGGCTCTGTGTTGTATAGCCAAGTTTTTTTAGGGCTTCTACAATTATAAATTATAAAACTACAAAATTTAAAACAAAATAATCTTTTTTAAAGAAAAAAAACCGACTTAAAAAATACACTAAAATCTGGGAAATATTATTTAAATTTTTAATTTCTCAATTAGCATAAATTAACGGTCAGTAAGCTGTTGGGTTTCCCTTGCTGAATAGATTTATGTTGTTTCTGATAGAACGGGACATTAATTTATTACGCTACTGTTTCAACTCTTTTATGACTATTATACAAGGAAAATATCTAAGGTGTAAAGAATCAAGTCAAAGTTACATATTCTGAAAGCAAAGCTGTACATTACAAAGCCAGTCCCTGCGGTGAACAAAATGAAGGAATCACTTGTATGAGTGAATGCCACCTTCATTTTAGTGGGCTTTCCATATTAATAGCCAATGGTATACATGGCTTGATGAGAAAACTCATGAGAAGCTACTTCACTATCTTTTATAAAAATCTTTTCTTAAAAACCTAGTACAGAAACTGTTATCTTGAAGTGGCTGCACCAGTTTCAGGTGTTATCTCATATCCGGTCATCTTCAATGGTATTATTTATTATGCTTAATTTATGGGCGTACAAGTTGTGGGTAAGTGTTTGATTTTAATTTGATGTTGACTTCAAAAATATAGAAATTTAAAGAAAATGTGAGATTTTTTTGTCCTTTGTGGCTTTTTAAGATTGTTTTTATCTTATTTAAAAACGATTATTTTATTAAAAAAAAAAAAATTAACTAAGAAACTATTAACATCCAAAAAAAAAAATACTCATTAATAAATATTATTAATACAAAATTAATTAATTAATATGCAACTTAATTAGTTAATATGCAAAACTGTAATGCCTAAAATGTTAAACATAGATTCCAATCAAGAAAGGCTTTCATACTGTGTGAATGTCTTAAAAACAAAAGTTTGGGTTTAGTCTATAAATGATTTCGAAGTAAAAATTTGTTTTTATATTTTAAGTGACTTAACTGACTAATATAAATGCCTAATATAACGTAATATATAAAATTTGATGTACCATTAAAGATATCAAGACTAAAATTGTTATTTTAATAAGCAGAAATTTTGAATACTATTCATTTTTATTCAAAAAGAACTACGTGTTTATTTAATAGCTTAAATCTGACATTAGACCTATATTATGATAATTTAGCAACCTTTATTGCAAGCTGTTATCAGTAAATGATGTAAATGCAAACTCTTATTTTTTCTGTCTTTCTTGTTTATATTTCTCATTTATATTATTTGAAAGCAATGGAGACTATATTATGTATTTATATATGCAGTAATTAATATGGAGACTACCTTTAAAAATAATATAAAAAAAAATTAAATTTCTTTTGATGGCTTCCCAATTCTAGCTGTCTCAATTCTCCAATGGTGGACTGAAAACCAATGTCCGATACAGAGTGGAGATTTTTGGGACAGTACAATAGTGAAAAAAAGTTAATATTTTATCAAGAGCAGTAGATTAAAATATTTAGACAAATGATAAATTAAAAAATTGCAAAAACAATTCGATCCAAAAGTAATAAACTAAAAAAAACAACATATAAAAAATAAATAAAATTATTTTTTTTTAGAGAAAATCTGGCAAAAAAAATTGAATTACTATTAAATTTTTCTTTAGTTTCCAATATGGTTTAATTTATATGCAAACAATGATTCAAAATTTATTTATTCTTTTTATTTTTACATTACTCTCTCTTTTTTCTGTTTAGCCTTTGGAACCACCGTAAAGTAGTTCCTTCAGAGGATGAATGAGAATGATATGTATGAACATAAATGAAATATAATCTTGTACAGTCTCTTGTCAAGCATTTCTGAGATGTGTGGTTAATTGAAACCCAACCACCAAAGAAACAATGGTATACACAATTTAGTATTTATACGTTGCTAGACTTTATTTTTATTCTGCGTTTTAACCCATATTTTTATTAAAGTTTTAAAGATTTCTCTGAATTTTAGTGTGAATGAATTTTTATATCAGTTTAATGGAGACACAGCACTCATTATTGACATTCGTTTTAAACATTTCTGATTATTTTGCAAATATACTCAAATATATTTATATAAACAAATAAATATAGAAATATTTCCTGTAGGTGACATTATTACCTTATAATAATTAAGTAAATAATTTACTTCTTTTTATTAGAATTTGGATTTTCTTTTTTTTAACATTTATGAAGAAAAAATGTAAGGGCTTGAAATCTTGCAAATATGTTTTGTCAATTTAATGAATTCTTTGAAGTGGTAATTGCCCAAATCTAATGAAAGGCTTGATCTTTTAGCAATGATTTGGGTAACGAAGGTATATCAGTTAACAGGACTTTTAAGGGAAGAAAAGTTCTTACATTACTTCAAGTAAACAGACTTTATTTAAAATAATGTAAATAAATGAAGAAATTAAAGTAAATGGACTTTACTTTCATTTCCTCATTAATGTAGAATTAAGAAATAGATCAAAGATCATAAGTAATCTAAATACTGTTAAAAAAAAAAAAAAAAAGAAAAAAAAAGTGAAAGAGGGAAATTTAAGATGACTAACAGTTTCTACAACACTTAATAATACTAAAAACAAAATCTCATAATGAAAAAAAAAAAAATCATCTAAACTACAAAAAAAAGGACTATTTAAATTAAAATTAGACATCAATGGACCCACATATTTATTTATAAAAATAATAAATATCTTTGAAAATGAATACGATATTATTTATGGACAATAAGATTAATGGAAAAGGTCAAATTAATAAAACTCATTAAACTTTCATAATTACTATTCATTATTAGCAAAAACTGTTTGATTAAGAAAAACAACAGAAATAATTTTGTATAGAATAAGTAAGAAAATATTATTTAAAATATACGGAGTATTAGTAAAAGATATTATTCACTACTGTAAATGCTAAACATTAATAATAATAATAATAACTATTCAATTAAAAAGAAAAAACGGTATAATATGAATAAGAATAAAATGGAAAAAAGTTATATGTAACTAAACTATGACTTACAGAATGATAATATTTATCATAAAAATTTATTAGCACTTTATCAAATATATATGGCTAGTTGTTATCAAATGATTATCAGTGTATGCAATTAATTAAAATTATTCAAACCAAGAATTGTGAGATAATATAAGCACGCACACACACACCCACACACACACACACCCACCCACACCCACACACACACACACACAAATAAACGAAAGAAGGACTATGCTAAACAGGAAGAAGAGGAAAAAGGAAACTGCATGATTTCGGATAGTAATGTTGACCAATAAGTGTATGAAATCCATGTTTTTTTCTTAAAACCAATACATACAATTCATCACCTATTTCACATAAATTGAAATATATATAGTACATCATTTTATATATTTATATATATATATATATATCAAAAAGTTTGATAGCTGACTATCAAATTTCATTACCTCAGTATAAAAAAAACCATTAAAGTTTAAAAAAAACCTAAAAATTGTATGCTTTCTATATACATAAAAATGAGTTTCCAGAAGATCTTTCTAAATCTATTAGGTAACTTTTTTTTTTATAGTAAGATCGTTTATAGCCACCATTTTGAATCTGTTAGGAAATCACTTCATTACATGGTCGGATAAATACATTTGATCTGTATTGCATAAATATGTTCGGTTTAATAAGTTAGTTACTTTAGTTCAACTCTGTCAGTAGGTAAATTTTATGCTTTAAATCAGTTTTTATAGCTTTTATATGCTATGTAAAAATTTACACGTTCTGGTTTATATTTTTATATGCATCCAGTTATAAAAAGATGATTTTTTTTCAAACGTTGATTGTGTTATTGTGAATAATGACTGCACGGATCTTTAAAGCTATGAGATAAATGAGCATTTGGTCGATCCAATTTAATGCATTTTTACAGAGTCCATATTTATAATACTGTGGTCTTTATCAATGTGTATAATTTCAGATAGTCTGAAAAGATATTTCTATATATTCAGAAAACGAATAATTATTTTTATTTCTTTTTTAAATAGATTTCCTGTAAACTTTAGATGATCTTCGTCAAAATTAATAAAAAAATGTTACATAAAAATGACCAAAAAAAAACTTGTACAGTAATACTAATAAACATTTTCATGTTTATTAGTAAGTTTATACTAATGTTTATTAGTATGTTTATTATTAAAAATAAATATGTAGGTACAAAAACTCGAGAAAATAATTATATTAAAAAAAATAACAGCAATAAAACATTATAAATTAATTATTGCAATGTAGTACAAGTGAGAATTTTACTTATTTACAATTAATAATTTGGTTATTTTTAGTTAATTTCAGTTTTTTAGTTATTTTGGTTATTTCAGCTAACGCTTTACTTTAACTTAAATTAATTCTGTATAACTTTTGTTAATAGTTAGTTATTTTTAATAAACATATACATAACACTCTTTTTGCAGCATTTCTTAATGTTTACCTTACGGGCTTTGTAGTTTAGTTATACCATATACTAATTAGGACAAATTTTAAATGTCTGTGTTAATACATATCTTGACATTTTTATGAATCCTTCTAACCAAAAAATACAATTTTAGCATTGCAAAATTCCAGAAAAGGATGTATTTGTTAGTTTACTTTTTTGCTAGAAACCTCCAGTCATGATGAAAACCAATATGGATAAAATTAGACTCTATGATTTTGTTGTTTACGGCAATGATGCTATTTAATTTTTGTAACAATTGGCCAAGAGAACTGGGAGATATGGACTTCATGAATCGAATCCCAAGTCTCAAAATTCTACTCGACGAGTAATTTTTCACATAATTTAATGCCCTTTGATAACCAAGACACTTACATTTGGTCTCGCTAAAATTACAACACAGGGATGGGGAGAAAAACAGTTTTTTAGATTAAACTTTTTATTACTTAGCAGCAGGGCTCTGTTTTCAAAGTTAGTAAACTATATAATTCATTTAAATTGCCCTGTTTTTTTACTATCATTCATTCATATACGTTTCGTATAAGCAAAATAGAACAAATACCTGGCTTAACTTTTTATTGTTAATAATTCTTTCATGTTTATTTAAATGATCTTCTGTACAAATACATTTTTAATTTTATCAATTCTTTTTTATTTACTGATGATTTTTTTTGAACCACCAGAATATAAAGTTTTATATTTTATTTTGTGAATAATCCTTGAATAACTTCTCTTTTTTAATAAAATCAAAATAACCATTTACCATAGCTCATTACTGTATCTGTATTTACCAAGCGGATAAAAACCCAGAGCATATGATTTGTAAATAAGTAGTTTCATTAAAGATTTATATAATCGATCCTAACATTAAAAAAAAGAATACACAATCTTAACTAATAAACTCCTAAAACTTTTCATTCAAATAAGATGAATATTATTAAAGCAATGTGATAACTTAACAATTTATATATCTTCCTAATTGGTTCTTAAATAAAACCACTAATTTGTATAAACAGACTAAAAACCTTTAAGTCTTTATATCTGTAGTTATTAAGTAAAAGAACTAATTTAAACAAATTTACTTCATGAATTCTTAATAAATTGTAAAATGTTAAATAAGAATAAAGAAAAAATCAGCAACTCAGTAATCTAATTTAATTTAAAAATTTGATAAAAAAAAGTGTGTAATGAATTATTAAAAAAAAAAAAAAAGAAACAACAATAACTTGAAAAAAGGAAACAAAACAAATAATGCAATAAATTTGTTAAAAGGAATTTCAGGTTAACATTTAAAAATATAATAATGTAACAGAGTGGATTATTTTTATTACTATTCGAAGTTAAAAGTGATATACAGTTTAATACACTACAGTAATTATACGTTATATACATTATTTATAGTATAAGGAAAATCTTGCATCATAAAATGAATATAATTGTTTCAATAAAGAAGTACAATGCATTAAGTGAAAAATATCCAGTCTTTCTCATCATTAAAAATTACAATAAATCTACAAATGCTCTGAGAATCTTTTATACAATAAAATTTAAACATTAATTTAAAAATGGCTAATACTATTTCATTTCAAGTTAATCACAATTCAATTATATTTATTATATATATATAACAAAATAGTCACAGCCAAAATAGTAATAAAAATCTATTTACAAAAATATTTCAAATTAAGCACTGTTAAAATCATTAAGAGTGAAACTTTTCCAATGTTTCTCAATAAAACAAAACTAACATCGTTTCAAAAATGGCATGTTTCTACCATTAACACATTCTTATAGGAGAATGTAAACTATCCTTTGCTTAAAACAGAAGTAGCTTTAAAATTAGACATGCAAATTATAAGTAGGGCTCAAAACTGGTTAAAATGAGAAAATTTTGAGTAATGATATTTTAAGGATAAAAAATTATTTTTTAATTTTTGAAAATTTTCCCAAAAGTTTAAAAATGACATTTTTTAAGTCTTCAGTTAAAAATAACTCTGCAAGTGTTCACCTACCCCTTCAAATGAAAAATGCATTATACTTTGGGAAAAAGCATACATCATTTGCAGAAAGAAATAAAAAAATATATGAATTTTATTTGACCATATCTTAGGAAATGGATTAACAGCAAATACTTTCTAAATACAGATAAAGAATACAGCATATTAAACAAAAAGCCTGAGAAAAAAATAATATTTAAAAAATATAATAGACATTCAAAAATATTTATGAGGGTATAAAAAGTGGGTACATTATCTTATGTTTATTGAAGCAAATGGTACTTCAAATTCTCTGCTAATAAAAAAAAAATCACATTAATGTTTCTAAGATGCAGATTTAAATAGTAATACAAAAATTAATTAATAATAATGAATAAAAATTAGCGTTTTCTTTCATTTCCATTTTTAGAGGTAAACAAATAAATAATCTCCTGAACTACATATAAACAAAAATCAGTTACCAGTTATATTTTGAATAAAAATTTACCTTGCATTTAAAATAAACATAAATATGCAGTAAAAAATAATCATACAAGTTACTAACGAATGACACGAGGAATATCCATCATTCATATAGTAATATTACAACCAAGTGGAGCCAGACACTCTGTAGCGGAGTGGAAGCGTTTCAGCTTTTCATCCGGAGGTCCCGGGTTCGAATCCCGGTCAGGCATAGCATTTTTCACACATGCTACAATTCGTTCATCTCATCCTCTGAAGATATAACCTAACGGTGATTCCGGAGGTGAAAAAAAAAAAAAAACCAAGTGGAAAAGTAAAACTAATTTTCTTTTCAAAGTTAATATTAAACACAATTGTAAATGGAAAATATCCGGCAAAAAGTAGCATAAATTAACTCTATTATGTGAAAAAGAAACGGGGGAAAAACTTACAGAATTAATTGCTTTTCTTGACATCCTGTGGTTGAAAGCAAATTTAGGTAAGGTTAAACAATTTTTTTTAAATAAAGACATTTTTTGGATCCTACACAAAATGGTAAACTATCCTGATGAATAGCTAGTAACCACCCATCTCTTTTCCTTACTCTCAACACATTCTTTTCTACTTTTGGTATGAATAGCTCAGACCTTCCTACATGTTGAGGATGCTGGGACCTCAATGATAGAGCTGGTGCATTCTTCTTCTAGATTTTACTTGATAGGAAGGCTGATTATAGACCAACCCAAGGGGCTCTGATTCCAGTTTAGTGGTTGGACAATAAGACCTGACAAGCAGAAAAGGTCGGTTTTAAATTGTCCAATAATTTATTCTGAAATCAAGATGGCACGCATGTACTGAATACTTGTTAAATCAGTAGCATATATCGGAGATATTGGGTCAAGTAATATAGTTTGTACACAATATTACCCAATTTTAATCGAGTGTTAAGTAAATAACCCCGTAAACATGAATTTAACTTGTAAATGGCTTGAGAAGTCAGCTGAAAATTAGAGTGCTTAAATCAATTCAAAAGCTAACAATTTCAATAATAAATCACAAATACACAAGTATTAAGCTAAAACAATAATTCTATTAATATTTTAAAGAGTTGCAGATCAAAATTATACATTTAAAAAATATATATATATTTTTTTTATAAAATGGTATTTCCATTATTTTACAATATTTTAAGCACACTAACAACCATAATTATTATTATATTTAACAATATTAAGTATATAGCAAAAAAGATTAAGTGAAAAATCACTTTTTATCACTAGATTTAAGCACAATTAGTGAAAATATATTATTTTATAATTATTAAAATTGTTTTAAAATTTTAAAAACATAGTTAATAATAGATTTTTAACATTGTCCAAAGGAAGGTCAAAAAATAAGTAAATGAAAATTTAAATTTAAAAAAGTACATTTGAAAAGAGACAACATAAAAAGTATTTATGAACAAAAAAAATAAATAAAAAAAATAAAATTAGAATAACTAATATAAAAACAATGGCAAAATGAAAAAAGAAGATTTTTAAGTTAAAAAAAAATTGTAAAAACATATATTAATAATATTATTATGCAAATTTTTAGCAAAGAATTAACCTGGATAAAAACAAAAGATAATAAATACAAACACACACACATATATATATATATATATATATATATATATATATATATATATATTTGTATATGTAAATGTATGTATTATTTAACAAACTGAAAAGTTTGAAAAGGATGTTACAATAGAATTAAAGAATTTTAAATGAACTGATTTTTTTCTTAATTTAAGAATGAAAGAAAAGTAAAAAAGAATGAATCTAAATACAAAAGACAAACAAAATTAAATAAAAATTAAAATAAAAAAATAAAACTGACACTTGAAACCATATTATTAAAGAAATTAAAAGTGTAATAACATATATTACGTCTGTCTTTATGAAATTCATAAATCTAAAGATAAAAATAAAAATTCATAAATATAGATAAAAGTGGAATACATCTTACTCTTTCAACCACAGTATCTCCAAAACCTATAGCCAAATTCCAAAAAAAGTAGTACAGAAATTATAATTAAAAAATTCTTGATTTTGTACATTTGGCAAGGTGGGCATATGAAGGTCATCTGCCTTCCTCTTAAGTACATACAATTTATATACTGAATAGGAAATAATAACATTAACAAATTAATGGAGTAATAGGATAAATCTGTGTTCAAGCTCTAAACATCACTTGCTATTTTATACATTTTGTAATGTATACATTTTTATAAGAAAAATCTAAATAGAAACAAATTTTATCACACTATTTACTTTCTTAACCAAGAAAGATTTAAAGTATTTTTCAAATCAACTAATTAATCGCCTAATAATTTTACTGATGTAACTTCTAAGTCCTAATTAAGACAATTCACCAGATCCTGAGTATAATTGACAACTACCATGTTCTACATTTTTCCACTCATTCTCTTTCTTCCCAAGTACAAAAGATAGACTGGATCAACCACTGCCCTGATTTCATCAGTGGTATCAGATTGATATCTCTAGCTGGCATACTTCAGCCAAACTAAAAGCAGAGTTGATTAACAGGGAAATATAGGTCCTTATCCCTACAATCTAGATCTTATTCCTTATAAAATCTTATCTTAGATACTACTTAAGCCACAATCCATTTGCAATTTAATAAATCGGCAAAAAAAAAGCATCCAAAGCTGTAAAATTTTAAAAATTGAAAGATATAAAACTCATAATTATAAAGAAGTTTAGATAGATGTAAAATAATATTAAATGCTTTTAATTTTATTATTAAATGCATATTGCTGGCTTTTTATTATGAGTAATAAAAACTCTCAGTAATTAATATCTTTTAAAAAATGGTTTCTATTTAAGTATACATTACCGAACAGCAATATCATTATTTCTAAAAAAAAAATTTTTAAATATTGATTTTTTTTTTAACATCCAGAACCAACATCAGGTATACATTCGGAGGATAAGATGAATGATTTGTACCGTGTAAAAATGCCTTGCCTAACCAGGATTCAAACCCAGGACCTTCAGATAAAAGGCCGAGATGGTACCACTCACTCAATTGGTATAATTAATCAAAAAAATATATAATTATAAAAAAATTGAAATAATTAATTAGTGAAATTAAATTATAGTATTACTGTTTGTGCTTTCAACTCAAATTAAACAAATTTCTAAAATTCTGAAACTTGGATAAGAATAACAAAGATCTTAAAAATTATTTTACAAAAATTGAAATAATTAATTAGTGAAATTAAATTAAAATATTACTATTTGTGCTTTCAACCCAAATTAAACAAATTTCTAAAATTCTGAAACTTGGATAAGAATAACAAAGATCTTAAAAATTATTTTACTATTTTTTTAAATGGTAATTACTTTCATAAAATTATACTTAATTACTGTTGTAATGTAAACGTATTTTTTAAACATAGATTAAAGATAATATTAATAGGTTCACGTGTTTTAATACAAGGTATAACATAAGCCATTACACATTTCTTTTGATAGTAGTCATCGTACATCATAAAGTACAAACAAAATATTTATGTATTTAAAAACTAAAATATGGATCTGTATACTTCATTTTTATCAACAAGGAAAAAAAAAGATTTTGAAAAAATACAAGAAAACAAAATATATATATATATATATGTAATCACATAAAGATTATTGCATAGCAAAAAGAAACAATCACACCAATATTGGATGACATGTAAATAAAATGTAACTAACACTGACAAGAAATAAAACTGGTCACAAAGGTATGAAATAAAATATAGTCTGAACTATAATCACAAAAAACCAGTTATAATAAATCAAACAACTAGATTAATTTAACAGTTATTGATAATAAAAAGTGATCGTTAAACTTTAATAAACAAAATTCTATAATAAATTTTATTAACTTGATATTAAAAACAAAAATGCACACTACACAATTAAAAACTGTTGTTTGGCGACTATTAATTTTAAACAAAACATTTTGCTTAATATCCCATTCTTTTAATTGTAGTCTACACAAAAGAAACAAATTAAGAAAGGGTCTATTAAGCATTCTATTAATACTGTAACCATTTAAATATCTGAATTATACTTAAATTAAACATCATCATACAACTCTATTTATTACTCTCTACGTAATATTCGTCTTTAAAATAATAACTAGACTCCTACATATTACTTTGATATTGTACTTTTTAACACTGAAATTATACAAAAACAAATAATGTATTAACAACATATATTAAAAAATTATCAAGAAAAAATTTAATTTAATATACAACTTCTTTATAGAAGCAAAAACATAATGGTACTACAAAAAATTGTGAAAATTAAACCGATATAAGATCATCTTCAAAACCAAAACTCAAAAAGACCACAAAAATTATCAAAACCCACTTTTCAACCCTGAATATCATTCCTGGATTTAGACGCAATTAGTAATTAAGTCATAAGTCTATAAGCAAGCAATTATTCAGTTTTATTAAACTAACCAAAAGTTAAAACTGAAATAATTTAATTTTTGTTAAAATCAATTAGCCCTAGAAATATTGGCAAATGAATACGATTTTAACATCTTAACATTTACAAAAGACATAAAAAAAATAGAATCTTATTTCATAAAAAAAGCAATCATATATGGAACCGGTTATAGAACACAATGCAACGTAAGACTGTGCTCTTAAACCAAATAATTTTCTAAATTGAGCAGACACAATCGTTAAAAATCAAATATATAAATAGGCACTCAAAAGTAGCATAATCAGCAACTGTCAACCACCTCGTAAAAAGAAGTATCCAAAAAATTTGAAAAATGTACTAGAAAATCACATAAACAATATGGAATATATACTCAAAAACACAAAATTTAAACCTTACACAATTTTTAACAAATCCTAAAAAAATTTCCATAACTGAAACTTTCAGCAATAATAATGCCACAACTTTCACTAAATTTTACATTTTGTTAACAACAAAATTATATTTCAAGTACAATTTGGAAAATGGAAAATGTGGTCTTATTTGTAAGATACATCAATAATTGTATTATTTTTTTCATAAAACAAAACTGATTTCAATTAAGTTTTTTAAAGAAGATAAAGTATACAAATTAAAAAGAATTTAACCTTCTGTAAAACTGTTGTTTAAAATTATTTATAAAAATATGAAATTAATTTTTATAGAGCATCTCTCTTTTTTATAGGTTTTTATAGGTAATTTTTATAGGTTCTCTCTTTGAAAGAATGCATTCATTCATACTACGGAAAATAAAAAAATCATATAATTCTAACACCATTAAAGGTGCTATGAAATACTGATTAGTCTATATCATAATAAACTATCTAAACACAATTTCCAAAAAATATCTACTTTTATTTATATAGATAAGATTTAGTCGAATTTTGGGATTATTGTACTCTTACCAATTTACATTACAAAAGTGAGGCAAGCCAATAAACTACTTGGTTCAGACAGTGTAAGTTGATTACCTCTTTTCTTACACTTATCTCATTTTTTTTTTTTTAATAGATAATCTGTGGTAAGAATGACAAGGGAAATTTTATTGTCAGTGAAGCAGCCACTTTTTCAACGATGTCAAGTAGCACAGTAACTATACCTGCCAAGCTGGGATGTTCCATTTTAATTCAACAAATTTTCAAAAAATGTTATTGCATCAATATTTTTGATTTTGATATAGATAACTACCAATCTTGTATTGGTCAAAAAATATTTTTTTATATTTTTAAAACATTTTTTCTTGACTAATAGACTATTTTGTAACTCACCTACATGTAAAAACAGCCATTTTCATCTCTTTTTCCATGAGCTGTAGCATTCTTATTTTACATCACAAAGAGTGTCAAAAAGGGCTTTTTGGAAAGAGTAAAGATGGAATTTCATCTTAGTGTACTCAAAATTAATTTTGTTAGATAACCAAATCTTGTAATGTTTATCAAAGTTACGTTTACAAATTGTTGTTTTTTCAAACTTTGAGCCTAAAATAAATATTGAAAGGCTCTTAAATACAAGATACTAATGGTACTTATAAGAAAAAATTAGACTGTTACAGAGTATCCTTCATTAAAAAAAAAAAAAATGGCCGTCAAATCATAAGATTTTGAAAATATCTAATTTTTGGGGCCCAAAAACTACATGTAGGACAGGTGGCAAAAATTTGAAATTTTTACAGCAGTAAGTAGTTTTTATATACTTTAAAACCATATAAAATTTATTTTGTTATTCAAAGGAGTTGATGAGTAATGAAGCCAACAAAACTGCTAAAAACACCATTCCTTCTAATCATAAACAATGTATCCAGAAATACTGATGTTATGTATTTTTATGATTATAAAAGTTACAAACTCATTAGAATGAATAAATTGATAATTAATAAATAGTCAATTACAAAATTATAAACAATTCAAATACATTAACAAGTTGTTTTATTCACTTTTATGTTATTTTACTCCTGCTAATGGAAATTACGAATAAATGTTGCACTTTTTGGTAAGAAACTTAACTAACATAACTTAGTGCTCCAGTCATTTTTTTTTTTAGATTTTTTTACTGATAAGTCCTCATTCTTTGATGTAATGTTGTGTATCTTCCAGTAGTGGACAGAAAAAGCACTGGAGATGTAAGAATCTTTACAATATTTTCCAGTTGAGCCCAATGTTTGCTTATCCCTCAATAATTTCTTGCACGATTTCCCTGTGGATGGAAAAAGTGTATTCAATATTTTTCTTCATTTTTATTAATTTTGACTTCGCCTAACTGTCATTTGCCTTCGTATATGCAGCAGACATAATTTTTTACATTTTGGCTTTGTAAACCTTTAAAGCAATCAGAAATGCGTAAATAATACGTTGTGTTCTGACACTAATATAAATGTTTCTGATTCAGAGGTGACCTGGACTTTCAGAATACATTTATTATGACTTGTTGGAATATAAGTGTGAAAGGTTCTTATTTCTGGGACTGTTGCGATTACATGATAACAAGAACTGAGGTATTCTTCAGTCTCTTAAACATCTTTATTAAACCAGAAAATAAATGTTATATTTTTAATATAGTCTTTGCAATAACTGTACATTTTAGAAGCTGTAACAGTTTGATTGTTGACTATCCTTTGAAGTTGCTTGCTTTTTACAGTTGACCATTGGTGGTTATTCTACCAATGGTCCTTTTCCATGGTACAAGGCAAAAACTGCCATTCAGCTGCGATTCCAAATTCTTCTTGATGGTTGCACAAATACATGAAAATTTTGTTGCTTTTATACTGGGCTGAGGAGCAATTAGAAAAATAAAAAAATTGTTTAACTTGTGGTAATAGTGTTTTTACTTAATTTATAACTTGCTTTTGGAAGCAGAAGAATGACTTTGTATTGTGCTTCAAGTACTCACAAATCACACAGTAGCTTTGGTTTGGTAATTTTCCTTCTTTTTTAAAATATATGAGAAATGAATGTACTGTGGCATAAGTTTTTGACCAGTGATGTGACTGGACTTCATCCTGTATCACAAGGAAAATTTTAAGAGAATCTCCCATCACAATACATTCACCTTTCAACAATTTTGCTTTTTAATGTAGAGGGAGATTAGTTTGTTGTTCTTTGCAACAAAATGATGCCTTTTTAGATTATTTAAATTTTCAGTAAGTTTATGTAAGTACTCTTAAAATGGGAGAATTTGACAGAAATGGTCAATATAAACCCACTGTTTGAAGATAATTTCAGAATTATAATCATCCCACCTCTCTTGTAGTAATTTGAGCACTTCATTAGTGCCTGGACATTTTTCCACTGCGACAGCATGCATGTTTCATTTTCTATATCACAGACCATGGTTGAAAGGAGAATTTTATAATCAAATTTCATTTTTTGAGCACATAACATGAATTTTACATTTTGGTGGATGAAAAAAAAAGGAGAGTGAGAAAGAGAGAGAACCTGACCCACCAGACAGAACAAAAAACTTAGGTCTTAAACCAGCAAATTTTGAAAAACCAATTTTTAAATTATGTTTTTCTTTGAAGGCTGTATACAATTCTTTTAAGTTACATAAGATTAGCTCTTTCAAAATATTAGTTTTCTTCCAGTCAGCTTGTCTTACAATCCTTCTGGCCTGGCATCATTCAGCTGTGCTCATCATTCTGGTAGAAGTCTTGGACACGTTTAATAACATTTTCATCAATTACATGTCTGGGTTTCTTTTTGCCAATTTTTGGCAAGATTCTACTTGTTTTAACTAACTGTTTGGACTGACAGGCTAAATACTGACTAACACTAAACTCATTTTTTAATTTTTTGAATGCTCCAGGTGCTTGGTAATAAACTTAAAATATTAATTATTTCCTGGATTGATGTAACAGTTTTCATTTTATCCTTTAACATGATTAATTTTTCATATTACCTACCTAAATCAGCATAATTTTGTGTTACTAAACTGCTTTCTTCTGTAGAAATATTTAAATCAAAAGAATTGTTTAATTTACTGGTACCTGACTCGGCTTATTTTTGTAATTTTATTTTTTTAAATTGGTTCCTTTGCGTTACTTGATAATTTTTAAACCTTAATGGTGGAAATGCCTATTACTGAACAAGCTTTATTTACCAACTCGACTGTAATACATTGAGGCTCAAATAAATCTTGACATTCTGGTTTGCTTTCTGTTATCACTTGTAGTTTTTGTATTTTGTTAAACATTTTGTGTACATTGCTCTGTCTGGAATTAATTTTAAATTAGGATTGCTTGTTGAAAGTACAACCATTTCTCAAAGATATCAATGTTATTTGCTATTCAGTAAACTCTAAAATATCATGCAATCCTGAAGATCTATTGTATGTCAATTTTTGACATACTGTTTCAGTGTGAATGTCAATTGAACACTCCATAATTCGTTTTTATAAAATGCAAAGGTTCTTACAATAAAAATATAGATAGTATAAATTATAAAACTACCAGCTACACCTCACTTTGTCTTACCCCAGTTTCTCTACAGCTAAAATAAAAATTTCCCTAATTAATAAAATTAAAAATAAAAGATATTGAATAAAAGAGAAGTTCACTGCTAATAAGATTACTTTATAAACAAGCGTACATTACCTAACCACAGTATTAACACTAGCAACAATACAATATATTACATTGAAATCAAAATAATAACTGAGCCTTCTACAATGTTTATATTCAGGATTACACAAACATTCATGTCGATGAATGTCTAATCACCTTCATGTTTAAACATGAGTCTCATTATAGACATATCAGAATATTTTGTATAATAGGTCTACATTACTATCTGAAAAACTACATGCTGTGAATCTTTTGGAAATTGTTCACAGTTAGAAAGAACAGTGTTTTTTAGCGGTTTTTAGGGCTTCATTATTTGTCAATCCCTTTGAATACAAAATAAATTTTATGTGGTTTTAAAGTATGTAAAAAGTAGTTACTGCTGTAAAAATTTAAAATTTTTGCCGCCTGTCCTATATGTGGTTTTTGGGCCCCAAAAATGATTAATTTTCAAAAAATTTTTCAAAAAAAAAATTTTTTTTTTTTTTAATAATGGACACTCAATAACAGTCCAGTATTTTCTATAAGTACTACTAGTACCTTATATTTAAAAGCTCTTCATTATTTATTTTGGGCCCAAAATTTGAAAAAACAATTTGTAAATGTAACTTCAGTAATCATTACAAGATTTGGTTATATAACAAAATGAATTTTGAGTACACTAAGATGAAATTCCTTCTTTACTCTTTCCAAAAAGCCCTTTTTGACCATCTGTACGATGTAAAATAAGAATACTCATGGAAAAAGCTCATGGAAAAAGAAATTAAAATGGCTGTATTTACTAGTTAGGTAGAAAATAGTCTATTAGTCAAGAAAAAATGTTTCAAAAATATTTTTTTTTAAATATTTTTTGCCACTACAAGGTGGGTAGTTACATACCAAATATCATCAAAATAAAAAATAGCGATACAATAAAATTTTTGAAAATTTGTTGAATTAAAATGGAATACCCAAGCTTTCAATATTTTATTTGCTACTTAGGAATTGTATAACAGCTAATATAATAGCTAAAGTGACTTTTGGGCTTTCTGTTTTAAAAATTTAAGCCAAAGGAATCTATACAGATATAAAATGCAATACAATGTGACTACAAATCTTTTGTCACTGGCATAAATTTTGAAGTAATAGCCTAATCTATTAACTTGATTGTTACTATTGCAAAACTTTATATGGATAGTTTTTTGGAGCTATCCATATAAATAAACTACCGCACTAATTTTAGCACAAGTTCATAGGAATATATATATATATACACACCACAAAAATTTTAAAATGCATATAAAAAAACTTATACCAATATAAAAACAATCCAGTCTTGAAGCACTAGAATAATTTATGATTAATAACAGGTAATGATTTTTTTAATTATCTTGAACTATTATTACATACAACAGTAAAACACAAAATATCTTTCAAAAAGACGACAGTACATTTGTTAAAATTTTGACTGAAATAATTTTGAGCTTGATACCACACAGAGGTTCTTCCAAGTAAACAACCCTCACTAAAAACAACACTAAGAAATAGAACAAAAAATCCCAAAATACAAATTAATGTCAGAACAGATAAGTCAAATATTCATCAAAGCAGTATTTGCATACAGCTATCTTGAAAGAATTTCCTGATTTTAGCAACAACAAAATTAAATTTAACCAAAATAAATAATAACAAAATATCAGTCTAATGAACAGTCAAGTGAATTAACATTACAATTTTCACAATTCAGTGACATAAGAAAAAAAATATTCTTCATCATGTACAACAAATGTACATATTCTTAACTTATAACAATCAAGGTTATTGGAAAACAATACGAGTAAAATATAAAAATTACTAACCATTTCTCAGTAAATTCATTCATAAGTGCAACGTATTACAATACAATGATTATCACATAATGAGAATTAATTGGTACAAAAATATTTAACTGATTTGTAAGCCCACGAAAATAACCCAGAATCAGTAATCTAATAAAAATTTTCTGGATCAAAAAAAAAGAAATACTATCCCTTAATGACATAAAACCATTGGAACAATGCCAGTGCGAATTCTTAAAATAAAAGAAACATCAGTAGTAAGTATAAATAAGTAATCTATAATTAAAATAAATTTAAACATCTATAAGCTGAAAGAAAAATATTAAATAAAAGGTTACCATTAAAAAACAATACAAAATATTAATAAAAATAAAAATTTTCAAAAAACAACAAACTATTTTTGTAGTAAAAATACCATTTTGAATCTATAAGAATAAAAAATTACTTTTTAAAAAGTAAACCAATATCATTATCTTAAATTTTAATGAAATCAATCTTATACTAATTAATATAAATGCTAATTATTAATAAATCTAAAGTAAACTTCTCTAGCTGATTTATTCATGCAATTGTTAGTAAATGCTTGGAATGCGAGTGCCCAACAAAGAGTAAAAAACAAAATAAGTTTTCATGAATGACTAAATTACAATACTGTAACAAAAGATGAAAAAGTTAAATTATAATTTTTAAATAAGAAATCTTCATAACAAAATGTCATCTAATTAAAGGAATCATAAATTATACCAAATAATAATAAATTGAAAGTAAAGTTTTTTAATCAAAAAATATGCATTTGAATGAGATATCTTATTAGCAAAGTATCTTCTAAAAACAAGTGATCCTTAAATATTAGGTATATAAACACAATTAAATTGCTAATAAACTACCTAATTCCTCAAAAAACACAAATGTACAATTTGACCCAGTATTTCTGGCAAACAAATTCATTTATCCCGTTATCATAAGAAAAACATAACAGCCTAACTAAACGTAAATAATGGATTTTAAAGATAAAAATTTTAATACTAATAATGAGCAACTGGAGAAAATTATAAAGGATATTAAAATAATTAATACAAGTACGATAAAATACTGCACTTCTAACCACTTTATTTCAACCTAAGAAAATTAGCAAATTAGTGCAAAACTCAAAATTAAAAACCGATTCGAAATCTAAACGATTAGTATTTACATTAGACTTATGACTTCTTTGCTTTAAAAGCAATATGGTATGAAAATGAACGAAATTGTACAATTATTCAACTAAAATTAGGCTGGACAAGTTTGTTCATATAACAACTTAATCTATGAAGAAATAAAATTACATTATTAATTAAGCGCCTTTTTTAATTTTGAATCGACACAAAAAAAATTCAATGATAAACAATACAACTAATTACAGTAAGACCTAATATCGCAGCAAAATTGTCTTACCGTATTCCCATGGGTTAGCCGGTTCTAAAAATCCAGTAACTATGTCTTTTTCGTCTTCTGGGAATGAAACTCTTCTATTTAAACAATTCTTTACGTTTTCGTTCCGATTTCGAAAACAAGACTGCACGGAGCCAGTACTCAAGGTCGGTTCCAATTCTCGTAACAGTGGCTGAGATTTTATACTTGCCTCTTTGCTCATTATTGCTTACCAACATATCATTGCCGAAAAATACAAAAAATTAATAAATCTACCTTTGGGTACATGTTAATATCTACACATAACACTCAAAATATGTAAAATACACCGGTAATTTAACCTGTCTTCTTTCACTCGCGGTTTACCCTACCGTAAAATTTTAAAAGCAGCCATATTGGAGAACCTGAACATCTGTTATCCTCAGCTGACCTGCTTGTAGACAAAGCTCGTGTCGGTAGTCCTGTACCCTCATGTGGACGTTTAATTGGACACTTGTTCGCGGAAAAATCCCACTAATTATAAATTTATAATTAATCAACAGTTTTAATTTAGAGTACATTAAAAAATAAATTACTCGTGTTACTTTTACAAATTTAGTTAATCTAACGATTCCAAGTGTATTTGCCAGTTTTGTGCAAAATATTTTTAATCATGTCAAGGACGGACGAACAGACAGCTATTAACCAGACAAGGCACGTACATAATTACAACGAAATTAACATTCAGTTTTGTTTATAGTCCTTAGGAAATGCTTCGAGCACTTTATTATGATAATTAAAAGCCTGAACGTTACGAACTGTACATTGGCTAGTTTTGTTTCTTAATAAACTGTCGTAGTACCTCAATAAACATTATCTACTGATGCTTAGAGCTCGAGGCGGCAGAGATAAAATAATGAGCGGGCGTATTCAATAGTCATACTCCGTACTAATTAAACTCCACTGACTACCTATTTCTGTAAGTTTAGTTGGTAGTCAGTTTAAAAAATATGAGTTAAATTGAAGGCAATAATTTTAAAGCTTACTATAATTATAGTACTACATAAATAAAGTATTAAATCATATAAATACATATAAAGTGTACAATATCTAAGGCATTTCAAACAAACCAGTGTAAGCGGTCAGCTTATTGAACTCAGATTGAGGTCTCACTTACTGTATTTCAGTGTAATAAAATAACTGCAACCCACATATTCATTTTTTGTACGTTTGAAGAACACTGTGATTAAACTCTTGATAAAACAGGATTTATGTACTGCATAGCACAGTAATTAAAATCTATACAATTTTTTTCACTTATACATAAAAATACTATTTTCTAAATGTATGGAATCCTGCCATTAAAAAATCAATTGTAATCTACAATGAGGTAATGTTAGAATGGTGGAAGGGGCACCAATTAACTTTCTTTTTAAACACAAATCTATGAATTTTATTTATTCAATATAATCTACTTTCAAACGGTTAAAACCATATCTAATAATAAAGTTTTTGTTTATTTACAAAGTTAGGTTTATTTACATCTTAAAAGTTAAGGCCCAGTAATATTGAGGACAGATTACTCTTATTCAACAGCATGACAAAAGAAGATAATTTAAATATTGAACAAATCACTTTTTAAATAACAGACTGCTTCTTTCAAAGGTCTTCAGAGTATACAGTAGTTCCACTTATGTGTTTCTGATAATTAGCTCTGAACTGTTGGAAAGAAAAGGAATTCTACACATTTGAAAGCATGTCATTTAATATTTTCACACTGCTAAAATTTTTTTTTTTAAAGGATATTGCTAATCTATAAATTTTTTTTTTTTTGTTGAAGTGTTTTACTGTGTTTTTGTCATGCAATATTTAACTTTTAACAGAGAACAAATAATGCACAATCTGATATGGAAAGACATTATTCTCTTTTCCTATATACTTTAATCCTGGTTTTCTGCCCTCTAATAACAAACTAGTTAAAGAAGGAATAATACGATTGTGTCTTAACACTAATTTGAAGATTGCAGCAATAATTTTAGTAATGTATTAAATTATTTTACAGCATCCTGTAACACTAAGTTGAACATAAATTGGAAAAGATTTTTAAAAATATCATTTTTTTGCATCTATTTTATGTACCAAATTGAATTTGAATGCCATATATTGTATCAAATAATTTTGAAAAAAATTCTATTCTCATAAAAAATGCTTTGTACTGTGATTGTTGTTAGTCTGGAAGAGGTACAAATGTTTTATAAATTGGGATACTCCAAAATTGGCTTCTGAATGAAGACTGATAAAAAAAAAGATTTAATTTTATATATTAACTGTCTATTAATCTACACTTTTCCATATAGTTGTCACCAATATTTAGCAATTATCGTATAATGAAACCAGATCCTTATTGAAAAACTGTATTTGAATGAAGTTAAATGAATTGATTAGAATAAAATATTATTATAAAACCTTTAATGTGACAGTTTACACAGAAAAATGGGAGCAATTTGATGTGGAAGCTTATTGCAGAGAAATGAATTCTATTAGGTGCAGGCAGTGATTGCAAGACCAAAAGTATATTACTGTTATTTTCAGTAATTATTAAAATGTTTTACCAGAATACTAGTGTTAATATCAATATTAAGAATTTCTTTTTTTTTAAAGAAGAGGTACACACAGTTATTTGTTTGCCATATTTATTAGTTTTATTTTAAAAATGCATGAATTATAAAAATATAAAAGATTTTGGAATGTACAAATATAAAATACAGGAACAAATGTTATAATCAAATATTATTAATAGGAGCAGTAAAATAATAATTTATAACATTAGAAACAAAAAAATAAACCAAATAAATAAA
>JAAAKQ030472876.1:2658-21963 GCA_010016005.3 Zanna intricata | reverse complement strand
AAATAAATAGAAAAAAATAATATAAAAAATAAACCATTGCAGTAATAAAATACAATAATGGAACAAAACATATACTATTATTATCAAGAATAGTAAAAATCACATAAAAATCTTGTTGTGCAGTTTATTATATAATATCTATTAATAGAAAAAAACAATAATTTATTAACTGCATATTTCTGAAATGCGATTGTAAAAAAAACATAATGCATTTATTGAACTGTCATTAAACCTGGAACATATTTTTGTGCACAAATTACCTGCAGTTGAAAATGCTCTTTCTGCATCCACGCTGGTTGATGGTACTGTAAATAATGAATGATATACTTCCTTTAAATATTTGCCTCAAAGTCCTTCATCTTCTAAAATTCAGTTTCTCATCTGACAGTTTTGGATAAATCTATTTTTTGTATTATTGTTTTTGGTAATTTTTTTATTTATAACTAATTGTAATTTCTTCTCGAGAGACATTTCTTTTCTGATATTAAAATTAGCATAATCTTCAACAAATTCCTCTGGATAGTTTATCTGTTTGCTTTTCATAAATGTTTTTGTAGGAATTTATGACAAAGTTAATTAAGTTTGACATTGTTAGCCTTTTTATTCCTTCTCATTTTGAAAATCGTTATAATTATTAAATACCTTCAAATATTTTCTAAGCTGTTCTTCCATGCGAATTTTCAATGCCCTATATAATTCCTCAGATAGTTTTGTGTCCTGATCTTGTGAAGTGATTATAACATAAAATTTATTGTTACTTTTGCTGTTAATAAGTTGGAATCCTTCTGACATAATGTCTCCACAGTCAGCTTTATTGGAAGTAGAGCTGATGTAGTTTTAGAAATTAAATCGAATTCATTATAAGAAAAATTAAATTTGTAAACCTAAGTCAATTAATGCTTTTTGAATTTGATTTTTTAATTTAAAAAATCATTCCATCATTAAGAGCAACTGTACTAGCTTGTTTTAGAATCTAACATTAGTCTAAGTTTTTTTCATTTCAGCGAGTATATATTTTTGTAAAACAGCATTTTTAATTGGGTTACATTTAATTCTGTTAACAGTTTTTAAAATTTTTTTAATTATAGGAAGCAATCCTTGGTAAGTTAGTACTTCATCCTCGTTACTATTATCTTCTTCATATCCAAGTAAGGTACTTTCAACTGTATTATTTTCTTCATTGTCACTATCTTAAAAGTCTCAGAAGTTTCTAAATCCAGAATATTTTGATTCTTTTGCTCTTAATTTTGTTGATATAGGACACCGATTACTCCAAGTTGAATTCCATGGGTATAGCATAATTGTTAATTTGAATCAATCAACTTCCTAACTTTTTTCATCATCTTTGCTCAATCAATAGTTATGCAGACATCTTCTTTCAGAGATAATCCATGTGTTCCTCCAATTTTCAGTTAATTACTTCTACAAATTTTGTAGCTGGCATACCTCCTTAGACATGTGCGATAACTGTATTTCAAATTTTCTTTTCTGAATGGATATTTGTTTAAATAAAGTCATTTTGTACACTTGTCCATTCATCAAATGTGAGACTAAATTTTGTACCATTTAATTTTAATTCTGTAAATCCTTTTCTCAGAAAACTGTTACTATAGTTTATAACAGTTCTTGTAATATTACATAAAATCCTTGTAATATTACATAAAATCTAATATATAATACAAGATGTGATAAAAAAATACGATGATCCAATTTTTATAGCAGCAATTACTTACGCTGCATCTATTTCAACTAGTATGTCTCACCCCCTCATGTGTTGAGACAGGCAGTGACAAGTTTGAACACGTTCCGGCTTGTCAGTCTGCTTCTATAGCCGCTACAGTGAGGTCGTGTTTGCAGTGTCTGTCATGAAACATGGATCTTGAACAACACATAAACATTAAGTTTTGTTTCAAGTTGAAAAAAGTGACTTTATGGCCAAAATTGTTACTGGGGAGGAAAGTTGCATCTATGGTTATGACCCTGAGACAAAAATTCAGAGTTCTCAATGGAAAATCAGTAACTCTCCTCGCCCTAAAAAGGCCCATCAATCAAAGTCGAACATCAAGGTCATGGTCATTGTTTTTTTGATTGTGAGGGCATAGTGCGATTAGAGTTCATTCAAAGTGGAACAACTGTAAACTCTGAATTTTATAAGGGAGTACTGGAACGTTTGCGAAATGATGTGCGAAGAAAGAGACCTAAAAAATTGGGCCAACGGCTTTCTTCTTCATCATGACAATGCGTCGTGCCACAAGTCGCGTTTGGCCGCTAAAAGTCTTCCTGCCTGTCCACATCCGCCTTACTCACCAGATTTAGCACCATGCAACTTCTGGCTCTTCCTGAAAATAAAAAATGTGCTAAAAGGGAAACATTTTGATACCATTCCTGACATTGAGAAGGCCACAACAGAGTAGCTGAAAGCTATTCCAAAAGAAGCCTTCCAGAAATGCTTCCAGTCGTGGATTCTACATTGGGATAAGTTTATTGCTAGCTAAGGACAGTACTTTGTAAAAGATTAATATTTAAGGTAATTTTTTTACTTTGTTTTTTATAACATAATTCACCATATTTTTTGATCACACTTGTGGATATAATGTATATTATAACATATATATATATATATATATATATAATGTGTAATATTATATTACAGATTTTGTATATTTTTGAAATCTACTACAATCACTACAATCAATGACTTCCTAAATTCAATGGAAGTACAAAATACTCTGAACGGCAAATCATCTAATACTGAATTTCTTGATAAAACTTCATTGAAACAGTAATTTTTTCTATTAAAAAAATCTGTAACTTGTAATTGTAATGTTTTTGGTGAGTTAGAATTTGTCTTGAATTCTTTTCTTTTCAATAAATTAATGTTATGTAGTCTGCTTGTACTTCCTCCAAAAATCTTAATAATCCTTGAAAACATTTTGCATCTTTCTAGCATATTTTTTTCATCATATAAATAGTAAAACCAAGGGGAAGTATTACCAGTAATTTTTTATGTTTTTTGAAGTCATTATTATTCATTATGGATAAATAAAACTCAAAACATATACATTACAAATATAAATATTTTGAACAATAAAGAATAATACAAAACATACTTATTTGTGAAAAAAGAACTCACCAAATTAAAAAGTATCTAAATGTTTAAACATTTAAAAACACTACTCTCAATTTCACTACAACATTAAATGTGAGATTAGGTTTCATACAAGCTTCATATTTGACTTTGACTTTAAGCAGACAAAAAGAGGAATTCAGAATGGAAGTGGGGCAACAAATGATTAATGTTTGTACTGCCACATAGATGAAAAAATATTTAAATAACAGTAGATGCCCAATAAATTAAAAAAAAAATTTATTATTTATAGCTAATACCAAAAAGTACCAGTATTTTACTTTAGCAAATACTGTTTTCATGTAGTTACAAAATAGCACAAAATGCCGGTATTCAGTTTACTGGTATTGCAATCACTAGGTGCATGTGAATTTAATGCTTTTATTAGAAAACCACAGAAAAAATTAAGGGAATATTAAAAAAACCTTTACTTCACACTAATATAGGAAAATTATTAATTCAAAAGGATAGAACAAAATTATGTATTATTCTTCATACAACAACAGCAAGATAAAAGATGCACAGTGTATTTTAAAAATTACAACTTTAATGGTATAATTGGTGTCTAAAAGTGTTTGAAAAAGTTAGATAAAATTAACTCTGCCAAGAACCAGCATTTGTAGATTAGGATACACAGAGAAAACTAAAAGGAAGTTTAAAATTAGAAAAGAGGAGCCTTTTGTTCATCAATTTATTATCCATATATCCATAGGAGGTGTGATAAAAAAGTATCCAACCTTCGCTCATAAAAACAAAAAATATTTCATTTAATTCAGTCTCCTGCAAAGTAGATGAGTAAGAAGTTTTGGAAAAAAATTTTCTGCTACTCGCCACATCCCAAGATCTTCTACTAAAATTGATTGTACTGAATCAAATAAAATTCCTACTCTATCTATCATCAAGCTCCAATTCCTATCTGATGATCATTTATCACCATTTGTTGAACTTGCTAAGTGTTTTGTTGGTGGAAGGTTTGTTAGAGCATTTATCACTTTTAAAAGATTCAGCCAACTTGGCAATAGTGATACCACTGTTGTGTAACATCCATAGCTTGACCAAAATCTGTCCAAATCCTTTTTATTATCTTTACTTGTGTCACCAAATTTTTGATCAAATTTAATGCAGATTCTCTGCTCCAAAATGCTTCTGTACAGGCATTTTGAATAGCAAAGATTTTGAGTGACAAGCACTAGTCAAATGTTTTACTGTCACAGCTCTTAAGCAGGAACTGGTAGCAAAACAGTGAATCATATGCAGTCAAGATCATTCCACGACAGACTCTCTCCCAAATTTCAACTATTTACTGTAATAAAAAATTACATTGGATGCTCATATATATGCTCCCACACACCTCAAGATCAGTTAATCAGAGGAGACCTGATTAAGTTTAAATTGGAACAAAATTAGTTTATTATAAGTGAAATTTTAAAAAAGATATCATAATAAACAGATGAGTAAGATAATCGAGAATTTTGCTTCATCAATATTGATGCAGAAACTTCATTTTTTAGAGAGCCTTTTGGAATTCTAAATTTATTAAAAAACTTTTGTGAGTTTTCTACATACACTCATTAAATGGTAATCCCCTCCCTTAAAACTTTATTCACAGGAAGGAGTATCTGTATGATTCGATAAGTTTTGTGGTATCTCAATCTTTCTTGAGATAAATTTTTATCTTATTGAGTCCTATGTTAAGGAACATACATAAATTCATAATAGCAAACTGAGGTGGAGGCTTCATTGGTTTGAGTGTTTATTATTTTATAAATACTCTTAAAAATACTCAAATTTTTCATTTGCAATTTTTTTTTTTTTTTGCTATTATTTATATTTATTTATCATTACCTTATTTAATTTTTTGTATTATTTCTCAATATCAACTGATGATATCATCCAAACATGCAAATAAATATGTAACATTCTTGATTAATAAAAAGAGAATATTATTTATTTATATAAATGCAATTACAGAATTATCCTGTTTAAATAGATCTTATTTTATTATGCATTCGTCTGGAATATATCCAGTTATGTCTGGATGAAGATTACACAGGAATAAAGTACTATATACAAACTTACAACAAATGTTATAATTTATAATAAAATTTAAACAGATACACTCTGGATAAGGTTACGTGATTAGTGTTGATATTTGTAAAGCCTGTTTGCTCCCAATTGTCAATAATTAGTGGGATCATTCATTCAAGGTATCGCTGATTCTAAATATTGACAAAAATTTATTAAACAGATCAATTTTACCAAAGAAAACTCTGGATAAAGTTTCAATTATCAATGGCTTTTGGCACTCTTCACTATAGTGTTTGTCTAAAACAAAGTCTATAGGATTTTTCAGACTTGCCCTTTTGACTGTGCTGATGGCAACTATATTTTAACAGAAATGCAACTGAAAAGCAGGATGATAATCAGAATTGATGTATTTTTCATCTGACTATGCAGGAAATAAATAATTTCTTAACAATAATATTGCAAGATAGGCTTCCATAGGATTAGAGAATAGATATTTATAGTAACATAGAAAAGAGATACAAATATATGATACCTTTAATCAATTTAACAATTTTTTGAACATGAAAATTTTGAAAACTTTTCTATAGATGCATAACTTAGGAAGTTGTAGTTAACCTGCTATAAAAAATATACTGTTATCCAGAATTATAAAAATGCTTTAAACATGTCTATGCACTATCAAACTTCTAAAGAATTTTAATATCGTTTAAACAATTTTTTGGTTAACACATTAAAAATACATTAATAGAAATGGTTAAAGAATCCAGCATGACTGTACAAGGAAATTAAGTGACTGAGAAAAAATATGAATATACCACCAAATAAAATAAGGTTTGAAATTGGAATTAATTTTCTAGGTAAATCTGAAATACTAGCAGAACGGTAAACCTAGTAAAACAAATCACAGAACAAATATTTCCTTTAAAAAGACAGAATTTATGACTAATATCAAAGATTGCTTTTAGTCCCCAAATTTTAAATATGGAAAAATCAACAAATTGAAATAAATGGATAAATAATTGAAATCAGTGGTTTGGATAAAGAAACCAATCAACAAATAAAACAAAACAAGAATGAAAGTAATGGAATTGGCTTACCAAGTAAAAATAAATATTTACAACAAAAGCAACATCTATAAATGGCAAAATCAGACAAAACAATACAGTAATCAAACCAGAAAGGATGTAGGCAACAGAATGTACCCTCAGTTTGAAATTGAGTAAAATAAATGTAATAGAAACAAAAAAAGGAAATTTTGAACAAAATCATAAAACTAATAAATCTAAATGAAAATGAATAGCCAAATTCTTTGGGTATCTTATGAGAATGAATGGTAGTAGACCCACAAAACAAATCTTTGATCAAATTTAGATAAAAAGAACAGAAATCAATGGACCTCAATGGTGAAAAAAAAAACCTAAAAGAAATGAAAATATCTAAAGAAAAAATACAAAATAGAACAGTATTCAAAAAAGTGGTACACAATTTAAAGGAGAAAAAAAACCCAACAAATATAATAATAATAAGATAATCAGAAGAGAAAAAGCAAAATCAAAGTGAAAGAATGAACTACTAGAAGAACTATAGTTAAGAGAACACCCAAAAGAATGAGAAATTAATGCATAATTGTTGCTTCACGTGGTTCTCACTCGGCCACACTTGGAAAAAATATATCTGTCATAGTGAAGAAGCAAAATGGTTAAGCACTTAATAGACAGAAATAAAACCAGTCTCTTTGTTAAAATTTATAATTTTTTCAAGAAAAGTAACAAAAGTGGAAAGTAAATTAAAAATCTGCAAACTATATTTTAATTAAAACTACAACACAAATATCCTAATTAGCTTTTGATTCTTCAGTGTTCTCAATAGAATTAGATGGTTTCAAATGACTAGGTAATTTCTCCAACTTAATCTGAAATCGATACAAAAATTGAATCATTATTATAACAAAATCAAACACATTTTTTAAATTATTGCAGAGCACAAAATAACATTTGAAAAAATAATAAGATAAGAACATATTAAATAAAAAAACAAGGTAAGTGAAACAAATATTTTGAGAAATACTGAAATATTATATTTAGATTTTCCAATGAAGACTATTGAACCAACATCTTGCTTTGCCCATCTGAATACATATGATTACATAATCATTAAATAATAAATTAGCACACATTTTTTTGAAGTTTCTTGATGTGTGCACACATCTTTCTTGACATATTAGTAAACTATGTTACACAGCTTTCAAATGAAATTTTTTCATTTCAACTAGACTTAAAAATATTTTTGCTATTAATAGCTTTACGAGTATATAGTTTAAACAGAATATATATATATATATATACAGTTCATTTACGTCAGTATGGTATAGGGTACCAAAAGCTATTAGGTTCTCACTACCATAAAATCCATGTCTTTTAACCTAAAAATACAGAAATTTGACACGTACCAGTTTCTCTGGAATAATGTTCTCATCAGACTCATATTTTATTCTTATAAACTTGTAAAATTTCTAATTGGTTATTATTTTGCCAGTTTTAATGAAGCTTTGATTAAGGCCCGTGAAAAGCTTAAATATTTAATTAAATAAATAATAACTTAAAATACTTAAGAATTAATATATATAGCTAGATAATTTAATAGCTTATTACATTAAATTATCTAATTACTTACTGGTTAATTAACTTTCAACCCAGAAATCAGCTAATTAAATTTTGTAATTGGTTTAGATTTTTCATGAATTTACAACATATTTTTCTAAATACACACAGTTATTATATGCACTTAACGCTCCTTTCTTGTACATGCCAACCAAAAATATTTTGGTTAAAGTAATATTTTAGTACAAATACCCAACTGTAGTTTGTCTAATACTACAAAGATATTTGTTCCTAACCATTCTTGTCTGTGAAAACCAGAGTAGTTGTAAGTCATCTACTTATGGTTTATTATTGCTTAATTACTTTCTTGTCAGCATAGCTCTAGAGGTATGGTGGAAGAAGGAAAGTATGGTAATCAGTCAAAAAATGAAGTATGGGTTTTTTCATACTGGGAAATTTTATGACCCTGGGACCCTCCCCCCCAAAAAAAAGTGGGGAGTTAGTGTATATATATGTGTTGGCATATTTAAAGTTTAATAACGTTTGAATGGATATACCAATTTTTATTAATTTTTCAACATGGGGCAATCTGTTAATAAAATTTTATGGTCAATATCTCCAGGGGGTGGGATAGACAATTTCTGGGGTGAATTTTATCAAACTTTTGCAAACATAACCACATGTTTATTTAAAACAGATCTGCCTCAAAATCCATTCCCAAAAATCAAAATAAACCTATCTTTTTATTTATTGCATATTTTTTAACCATTTTTTTTGCCATAGTAGTGCAGGTGGCTCAAAAAATACTTTGGGGTCAATATTGTGAATAAGGAGCTGATCAAAATTTAAAAAATCAATTTTTTAAAAACATTTTTGGGTTTATTTAAACTTTTCATAATAATATTACAATAACATTGCATCATAATTCGCCCCTATACCCAAAAAATAAATCTTAGGTAACTTTATACTGGTTGCATATTTTTCACTGGAATTTTTTTTAATTTTCTTCCATTTATCATAGTAAATGTAGAAAAATCAAAAACGTTTCGTGAAAGGTGAGTCTGGAAATGGGGGAGCAGAAAAAAAAATCCTGATTTTTTTTACATTACAATAATTTTACAGTAAAAATTCATCATAAATCACTCCCAACCCAAAAAATAAATCTCAGCTCTTTTTTCACGTATCATTATTTTTCCACTATACAAGAATTAAATAACTAATGCAAGAAAAATATTACATCTTTGTTGTTAGCTATTTTTTAAAGTTATAAAATACCTGTTCACTAAAAAAATATGAAAACAAACTCTACAGTATATTTAAAAAAAAATTCATAGCTAAATTGAGTTTAAAAAATGATTATACATTACAACACAATAAGATGAACTGAATCAAAATTTATATGGAAAACAAATTTCTTCTATTAAAATCTTTTCAGTTAACAGCATAGACTATCATGATCATCATAGACCATTATCGGGAAAAAAATCTTAAGAATAAAATAAGAAATTCAACCCTCCAAGCTATTAGGGTTAAAAACTAGAGAACAATTTAAATGTGTTAAAAATTTGGTATTTAACAAGTGTATTGAAATCTTGATTTTGTATGAATTTATAAGTTGTAAGAACTTTTGGATCTTTTGGTAATTAATGATCCTTTTTTAAAATATACAATAAGCCTTGATAATGTTAGTTTCAAGAAAATAATTTTCATAAAAAATAAACCATTTCATTTTGCATCAATTTAATACAACTACAAACTGTTTACCTAAGGTTACATTTATACAGTCTTCTTTTAATAAAAAGATTTCAAATCAAATAATACACATTTTTGTTATTGACTTATATTAAAATATCAATGCATTATAATGAAGCTTCCAAATAATGTTGAAGTATATAGAACTAGGGAAGAAACTTTGAAAAACAGTACAAATATACTAAGGCAATAAAATTTTTAATAAAAACTTAGACTACCCCCATTTCAAGAGTTTTTCTTCTTTATAAAAAAGAAAATTATTTTAGAAGATGTTGGTTACACGGGTGAAAAAGAGGTAAATAAATTATATTAAAAATGATAGGAAAGAGTAATCTGTCAATTAAAATTACATCAAAATCAGAAACTACACTTCATTCATAAAAATTAACAGATTTGAATGAATACAGATACTTTTGATTTCATTTTATTTAAAATTAACAATTATTTAACTAATACAAAGCTGGAAAAAAGCCAGCTAACACCCACTTAAAATGAACAGGAGCCAGGTGTTCTCATTTCCTTTCACGTTACATTAACACCAATATTTTAATATTATAAGTACATAAATGCTTCTAAATATAAAATATATTACATATATATATATATATATATATATTCTAATAATAATATATATTTAAAATACAGTCTTGTAAAAAAATCTATTAAGTAAATTACTTCAGAAATAAATATTTATTTAAATAATAATATTTTACAATACAAAATTAAAACTAATAAAAGATATAACATTTTTTAAGTGATTTTAAGTATTAAAAAACTTTAATACAAAATATAAAATTAGCTCTGCCAGTTTTTTAAAACTGAGAAACTGCACCAGATTAAAATTAAACTTTGATCAATAAAGGATTAATATATTAACTGGTGTTTTCAGTTCTATAATGAAGTGCATGAGTATAATCACCAATGTTTTATACTGAAGAACATTATTTATTTGTACATCATAAGAATCCCTTTTTAACATGTTTTCTTGCATGGTGAAGCTCCATAAACCTGGTAGAACGGCTCCATGTAATTATAACATACTTATCCTTAAGACAATTAATAATGTTAATTCAGTACAATACTACTTTACCATGTACAATTGATTACACTAAGTAAATGATCTTTAGTTTTCAATTTCTATATAATTGTCATAGTGTTTTAAATAACACTATTTTAATCAATGTTACTGAGTACATTTAAGTAACACTAGACTGTATTTTCTGGCCTTGTGAGTGGTAGCATCTCAGCCTTTCTTCCAGAAGTCCCAGGTTTGAATCCCGGTCAGACATGGCATTTTCACCTATGTTACAAATCATTCTCTCATCCTTTGAAGGTATGGTGGTTTCAGAGGTTAAAAAAAAAACTGTTTTTTTTTTTTTTTTTTGTGCAATGTATATTTATATTTATACAAAGTTTAAAATACTTTATGTTAAATTGTTATTACCATTTAATTTAAAATACTTTTGTATGTTTAACTGTTGTTACCATTTAAGATTACCATTAAAGATAGTTTGTTTATTTATAAGCTTAATTATTTATACTTAATCCCTATATAATATTTTTTTTCAAGATGATCTTGAAAAAATTATTATAAAATCAGTTAAAAAATGATGATTTATATGAATCATTTAACTGATTTATATAAATACATAATTTAATTATTTATTTATTTAAAATAAATAGAGAAAAAGATCACTGAATGATCTTTTTTTTTCTTTAAATTACTAAATTTAGATAACTATTTAAATTCTCAGGAGAAAAATATCACTGAAATAACCACAAGATTTGAAGTAAAACTTTTATTTCTTTCTACAATTTTTGTAATTTTTTTCCCCACACATTGTGATAACATTCTTTGGTTATTTATTTATTTTTTTAATCATACTTCAGAGGGATTTCTCAAAAAGTATTCACTGTAAAACACCGGGACCAATTTTTTAAATTCTTCATGTAAATTTACATTCTAAATAAAAAAGTATGCCTTACAAATTACATTTAGAAACAGACTTTACTATATAATTTCATGTCCAATGTTTGTAATGATTATCACTTAAATTAAAATTAAAGCTGGGTCGATCTAAAAGATTCTTTTACTAATGTTTCTAATAAAATTTTAGAGTATAGAGATAAATCCTTTCAAATAAAATTCTTTTTGGGTAAGAATAATGAATCAGCAGAAGACATATCACAGGGATATTTTTTTGTAAATTACTATTTTGATTTACTTACTAAATTATGGTCTGCAAGGACTGGCTGAATAGTTTCCTACGAATAAATTAAGAAAAAAGGCTAAATTTTATTTATGTGTTTTACTTACAAAAATCGGATGAACTGTTCTTGAGATTAATAATTTATTCAAAGTTTTATTGTAACAAAATTTTCAATGGCAGGTGAAGGATGTAATTTTTCTTAGCAAGTGGTATCTATATAACTATAATTGTATAGTTGCTACAAGTACTAAAGCTAAGTCTATAAATAGTAGTTAAGAAATATTTTATTTTCATATTATCTTTGCTTTCTACATAATTAAAGCAAAAGGGTTTTTATAAATGATCAAGATGCACATTTTATCAGAAAATTTCAAGCAATAAAGATAGCTCTCTCTCTTTATCTATTTAGCCTCCGGAACTACTGTAAGGTATTACTTCAGAGGATGAATGAGAATGATATGTTATGAATGCGAATGAAGTGTAGTCTTGTACAATCTCAGGTTGACCAATAAAGATAGTTAACTTTTTGCAAAAATGCTTTCTGTTACATTTCAAATGGGATCTCCTTTTCTTATTTGTGGGGACAGTTTGTTATGAATAATTACATGTTTTAGATAATTTTTAAAGATTTTAAGAGCAAAAATTGAAATAAAAAATATTTTCATAAAAATTATTTTTTATAATTTTACTGGCTGAGTATGCTTTCAATACAAGAAGAGCCGGCCTCCGTGGCGTGAGTGGTAGTGTCTCGGCCTTTCATCCGGAGGTCCCGGGTTCGAATCCCGGTCAGGCAGGGCATTCTTCACACACGCTACAATTCATTCATCTCATCCTCTGATGATATAACTTAACGGTGGTTCCGGAGGTTAAACAAACAAAAACAACAATACAAAAAGATCTTTTATGTGCAGAACATACACTATTACATTTGTTTATTTTAATAATGTTTCAAGTTACTAAGATTTTAAAAAAAACGTAATTATTTATTATAATAACATGCAATAAATTAATATATTACGTTCTACATTCAACAAAGGGACTAAGTCATATTGGTACATGTATGTAAAAGCTGAGATTTATTAAAGATAAATGAATTTAGTTCAGAAAAATTAACTCCTTAATTTTTTCTCATTCAACATATACACAGTTTGGTCTCATTAAAAACTACATTAATTTTTTCCATACTCTTATTAATTCATTAGATTATATTAACCAATTTCAATAACACATTACAAAAGAAATGTATTGCTTATATTGTAGGCATGCCAGACTGTAGGCAGATTGTAGGCATGCAGATGATCAGGGCTAGCATTTCCATGCAGAAAGTTGGTAGTTCTGAGGCCAAGACCAACCAGTTATATTTAGTGGTAATGGCTCCTTGATACTATTCCATTCTGTGCTGATTTCTAATTATTAACAACAAAATATGATTTGATGTTTATAATAAGCTACAAGTACACTCATGGCATGTGCTAGGAATACCAGCTGCCAACACATCCTAAATGAGGAAAGCTGCTCTGAATTCTTCAAGTATATCTTATTAATCAATCAATATGATGATACATTCAAATATTTTTAATGCAATGTACTGAAATTAGTTGGCAAATACAAAATTCTAAGAACAACATTCATAAATTTTAACTAACTTCAAATTCTTATAATTTTTTTAATAATATGAATGATTTTGGATTTTGAGAGGAGACTGAACAAAAAACAGATTTATTTAAGAACTTAAAAGGAAATTTAGTAAGTTAAAAAATTCAAATTAATTGATCCATAATTATTATATATAAAATGATGGTTCATTTTCATCCTTCAATTTATAAATTACTCATCCTGCATGGGATGCAGAAGTTATACAGAACTTATTCTTGTAATCACAAGTTACATGTATATGTAATTTTTAAGTTTGTAGTTGTTTTTACAATAATTTAATTTTATTGAAAATAATTCATCATTATTTATTTGCTTTGCTGCAATCTCTGCTTTTGATAACTGGAAAAAGAATGGTATGATCTTGTTCATGGGACTGTTTTATGCTCTGCAAATCATAGATTCAATTTATTCTCCAAGCCCAAACATTTTTTATAAAGTGAAATGTTGCTTTTGAACAACAATATTGACCAAAAAACATGAAGGTGGAGTGGATATTTGATTTTTGAAAAGTCTTTGAAAATTGCTCAGATCCTTTGACACTTTCAATTCCACAATGCTTCAATTCCAAAGTCATCCTGGTAATAGCAAAACTTAAGTAGACTTTTAAAGTTTTTATATTGACCAGCATAGCCATCTTCTCTTATATTATAATTAAAATTTATCTCTTTCATGTGTATGTTTAAATTAACTCAGTACTTCGTAAAATAAACTGATATCATGTTTCATGTAAACAGATAAGAAACAAAGAGATTTCTGACAAATTATATTATTTATTTATTTATAATAAAATATGACTTAGTGAACTTTTTTCTTTTTTTTTGGATGGGGGAATGGTTTTGCATTATCATCATCTGGGTCAAAATGTAACAAGATATTAAAGAAATATTAAAGTATTCTTTCTTTTCTCGGATATTAAAATATTAATAAAAAAAAGGTTAAAACAAAGATGAAAACTAAGTAGTGGTAAGATTAAAACTAAAATAATTATAGAAACATAACCATTAAGATAAAATATTTAACAACAGCAAAATAAAATTTATGGTTGATTATCATTAAATCTTATCAACAAGTATGCTGATTCTTCTTAAAAGTAACAATACGTAGTTGGTCTAGTATATTCTTGTTATACCCTAGGTTGCACAGTGTCTGTTGGCAATTTAAATTTATGATATAAGGTTGCACAACATATGCAGTCCCCAAGGATGTGGTGCAGTCAAGCAGCATTCATATTGAATGCACAGTGGTGCGCTCTCCGTTGACATAAGGTATCTTGTAAGTAGGTCTGGTATCTCCTAATCGCAACTGGCACAGGACCACATTCTCTCTATGATTTTCTGCATAATGCAAAAAATATCCCATGGTAATACAGCATCTTTGATGTGTTGGAGTTAATTATCTGCTGCAGCTATCCAATCACCATGCCGCCTTCTTCGCAGTGTATGTTTAATGGAATTAATAAAATAGTAGTTGTAACTTGAGCGGTGAAAGATGGATGGCTACATGAATCTTTATCAGTAGAATCCACACATTTATTACCCAAGATTCCCACATGGCTAGGATTGAGTAAACTGTGCAGAATGAATGTGACCAATAGTCACCAATAGTCAATAGCCATCTTGTAAAACAAATCTACAGTTTCCTACCAAGTCCACAGATAAGTACTACTATTTCCAGCAATTTTTTTTTCTTCTTTTATTACTGTGCTTACTGTTTAAGTATGGTTTTTTCATCTTAATTTTTACTGTTCTTCAATCAGATAATCTAAATTGTTGTCATTTGTTTAATACAAGGAACTGATTCTTCTAATGGATTTGATTCCAAGTTTTCTTCTGAAAGATGTAAAAGACTTGCTTCCTGTGACTTTTTTATAAGTTCATCCAATTTCCGTTTAGTATATGTTACTTTTGATCCTGAAAAATTTATTTGCAGTTTTATCGTAGATCAATTTCAATGGAATATTGTATTGTCACCAAATTATAAAAAGTATGCAAATTCTGGAATGTTCAGACCTCGTGAAGGATGTGAAAAAATATCACAATATTTCATCTTCTCTCTTTATCTGTTTAGCCTCTGGAACTACTGTAAGGTATTACTTCAGAGGATGAATGAGGATGATTTTTTTTTTTACCTCCGGAACCACTGTTAAGGTATATCTTCAGAGGATGGGATGAATGAATTGTAGCGTGTGTGAAAAATGCCATGCCTGACCAGGATTTGAACCCGGGACCTCCGGATATAAGGCTGAGATGCTACCACCACTCAGCCACGGATGAGGATGATGTGTATGAATGTGAATGAAGTGTAGTCTTGTACAATCTCACGTCTACCATTCCTGAGAAGTGTGGTTAATTGAAACCCAACCACCAAAGAACACGGGTATCCATGATCTAGTATTCAAATCCATATAAAAATTTTTATCTTTACTAGGATTTGAACCTTAGAACTATCGACTTCGAACAATATTTCATCCTGAGATACATGGCAGTGAGTTAAATACTTACACAAGTTTATAAAAAATTAGAAATACAAATATAAATAAATACACTTTCATATTAACATTCACTCACCTTCATGACATTAAGATACGGGTAAATAATTACTTCTAAATATAAGATAACATAAAATAAACAACATCTTGTTAAAGTAAATTTTACGCTATTTAAAATGCCACTTGTTTCATTGTTCTAGGTTTAGGCAGAAAAATGTTATGATACAAATGCTATGAAATTTTTACTTGCATAACTCGTAAGTGAAAATAAAGTGAACTTACATGTTTCAAATGTACTTTTTGACTTCATTTTTGGATTCCTCATGAAATTAAGTTTAAATATCCAAATTTTGACCATTCTACAATGGTTAATAATTGCTTAAGATGAAATGAAATGAAGTAATGACACTTCATTGTTGTAGCACAAACTGGGTAATACATGAATATTAATATTCAAATGACTGAAAAAACTAAAGCAAATTCAACAAAAATAAAAAAAATATGGTTTGTCATAATTAATCATAGAAGCCATAAACAATTTTTCATCAAAATCTGATCAGGTAGAAAGCACATCTCTGATTGAGCTGGTGTGAAATGACCAAACAAAAAGTAAGAACATTTAAAATTAAGATAGTGAAACAATTAAAACAAAATACCTTAGTAACTTTCATAGCAACACCTTCTGGTAAATTCCTCTGAATGTACTCTAAATATGTATCAGCAGTAGATCCAGTTAATTTATGAAACTGCATAAAACGATAATATGTTCGAAATTCGTACTGAACCATATTTTTTTTGTTTACATGTACAGATTTCAAAACAGTAAATCTTTCATGATGTGCTTTTTCAGGTGTCCAACTGAAAAAATATAAAAACCAAAGATTACCTTAAATAATTACATTTATAAAATAAAAATCCTCTGTTTACATCAACCATTAAAAGTAAATAAAAAATACTAACAACAGATTCATCCAAAATTTAATATATCAGAAAATAATGTACAACTATAACAATACTAGTGACGGTTATTTTATCTTGTGTAGAATTTATCAAATTTACTTTTATGTTGTTAAAACTGAAGAAAAATATTCCTCTTTAAAATAATACTGGCACATATAGCCATTAAACTTTAGTACAATCATTTTATATGATAATTATAGAAACAAAACTTCTCATAAAAAAGTTATTTTGTTTCAGTGTGAGCACATCAGTGATGATAAGGCAGACGATCAACTGAAACTAATTTCATAACTTGAAATTGATTCTTGATTTTTATCAGGCATATCATCATTAATACTTCTATAACAATGGAAATAATTCAATTTTGGAGTTTAGCAAGACAGGAAGGTAAAGGTAGTACACACACTTAATTAAAACAATATACCATAAAAAGTTGAGTAGGATAAAATTTGAGGTATGAGTAGTCCTGCACTAGGAAACTGTTATAAGAAAATTTCAGATTTCTGTGTGACGAGTCATAATAAATATACTGAAATAAGTTTTTCAAGAAATTTATTTTAGTTCAGGTGTTAGGATTTATAAAATGTATCCATTTTGATATAGTAATTATGTATTAGTTATACTAGATGTATTAATAAATTGTATTAATCTTGTTCTTGTTAGGATAGTAGATTAAGAAACTTTAGTATTAAGATATGTATTAAATTTAGTAGGGGAAGGCTCTGTTTAAAACAATGTTAAACATGTAAACTGTGAATCTTATTTCATATTGACTATAAAATTAATAACATAAGGCATGAGGTACCAAAACTGCTCATAATAAACCAAACAGTTATAACTAATTCTCTTAACTTTAAAAATAAATTCCTAAATGCTTCCAAAACTGTAAAAACTTTTTAATCATCATGTACATATTTTTCAAATTTTTTTCAACTGCAATTTATTGGTATTTTATAGACTTCAGTCAAAACATATTAGAAACCATTTTCTAATGAATACCCTCAAGCGAAGAATATAAAAATTAGGTTGAATATGTCTAGTACTATTGGATGAATTTTGACCAACAAAGTCGTCTCCATCCATAATAGAACTGAACCAGGATTAAAGCTGGTAAAACATACCTCTATACCATTAAACAAGTCTTAAAGAACATACCAGTTTTTATTAAGTGTGCCTTTACAAATCCTTAAAATTTGATAATTCTCTTATAAAAAGAAAACTGATTATTTTCAGATTGCTCAGCATGGAAAATGTTCAAATATATACATTCTTTGAACAGAGGAAACATTCAAATAAGAAAAAATGTGTACTAAAAATTCAAAACATTGTAAAGAGCTGAGAGGGGCAGCATAGTGCCAGGATGCAAAATAATAACACAGCAACTATTATTGCTTTACTACTGCATATACAAGTAAAGATAGGGATACCACTTGCAACACTCATTGAAGAGTAACTTTGGTGTCATTGCCATTCTTTGCTAGTTTTTTTTTTGTTTTCAATTGGTGACAACAAACTCAGGTTTCATTTCCAGAGAATTCTTCATAGGAAATCATAAACTTTTGCTCCAAAAACTTACACAATAAAAGTTCCTTGAAGGATATCTAGCAATCAAGTCTATCTAGCAATCAGTAATCAGCTGGTGTGGGGGACCCACCTTATAGATATTTTACTGAAATGCACAACATTAAAAACAATATAGTACTGATCCATTATTTATATTTAGAGAGATAGCTATTTCATTCATTGTTATGTGCAAATTTTCTTCTCATGGCTTTAACTGCTACACTGCTCATCAGTAACCAAGTATGCCTGACCTGGTCAAAGAGAGTTGGTCAAACAACTAACATTGTCTAAGAACTTTCTTGTTCACTTGCTGTAGTGGAAAATTTATATTATCATACTCAATTTTCAGTCTGCAATTCATTTTAATGAAATTTGTTTTTACACAACTCAAAAAATGGACAGAATGTTGTTCATCTTTACTGTAAATTGCAAACGACAACATAAACTTTACATTACACATGTACTGCTGTGTTATTTCAGCCATTACTGCTTCCACCAGTTGGCTACTTTTTTAAACCATGAATGATAACTGTTGCCAACTTATAGGCCAATGGAAAAATCTTCAATATTTAGAAAAATTGTAAGGATTTCATTTGACTCTTTCTTGTATAAGAGCTGATGGTGATGGAACTTTGGTTAAGCAATTTCTATATACAAAATAACAAAAGACTGAATAAGAAAAACATTGACCTAAAAATTGATGTCAGTACAAAAAAAAAAACCCAGTGCTTCAATTATTAGAAAGGATTAAGTATATTGGCCACAAATTGGTACTTTAGATCCCTTTATTACATTGGTTTTGGCAAAATCCTCAATTAGATGATTCATAGGAGTTGGCCACATAAAATCACACAAATATTTACAGGGTATAATAATTCAAAAAATTTCTCATCCTTACTGTAAAGGATAACACACATACAG
>JAAAKQ030472866.1:5210-23344 GCA_010016005.3 Zanna intricata | reverse complement strand
GGAATCACCGTTAGGTTATATCTTCAGAGGATGAGATGAACGAATTGTAGCTTGTGTGAAAAATGCCATGCCTGACCAGGATTTGAACCTGGGACCTCCAGATGAAAAGCCGAAACGCTACCACTAGGCTACGGAGGCCGGCGTTTGTTATTTTTGATTTTTTCAACCCACTAGCTTGGTGTTTACATTTTATATTTCAAAATATAATAGGGAATCCAAAGAAACTCGTAGGACATTTTGTTGAATACAAAAAAATATATATTAATTTTACTACAATGTATACTTCCAGCAAAGCACAGTCAGAATGACTAACCAGAGCTGCCTTGTCACACTGCTTGTTTCTCTTAGCAAATATCATTGCAATTCTTATTATTTTTTTGTTTAATTTAATTAATTTTTTCGTTATGTGTATAAATTTTTTATACAGTAACAATATTTATATGGTCGTATAAATGTACAAATAATGAGTCGAGTGCACATGTGGTTATTTTTGTAATTTGGTGGTATACGGTACACTTCAGATTTACTTACTTTACTTAATTTTTTTTCAGAGCTGACTTATTTAACTGTTACTATTATTATTTTTTTAACATGAATAGACTTATTGACAATGAAAGAATACGGAAACTTTTAGCAGAAGACAATGCAGATGAACCATACATGCTATTTTTTTTTAAATATTGTGTTCTTTATGCGATTAGATTTCTCACAATTTTCAACCTATCTTAGAAAATACAGTTTGTTTCAAATGAAGGAACTCTGCTTTATACAGAGAGCAAAAAAAAATTGTAAAAAACATATTTATCGGCAAAGGAAAAAGATAAAATTCTTTAATTACGCAAATTTTATGTAATTAAAAAAAGGACGATTTTTATTTATATCTGTGGTAATTGTTATACTGGTTGTATTGAAATGAGATTTGATTTATACAAATACGGAGAGTTTCTTTAACCTAATATAATTTTTTGAAATTTTTTTTATCAAAAATAATGAAAGGGTAGGGATGTAAATGATCTCACCCTTAGTGTGTAAGTTAATTTAGTCAGCACGGCAATTTGTCTCTGATCGGTGTGGTTGTTAAGGGTTAAGAATTATTTTGAAGAATAATTTATTTGAATAGTTTAAGCAGAAAAGAAAATTTATCATAAACCACTGAATAAATTATTACTTTAATAACATATATATGCGTTCTTATTTCATTTTTAAAAATTTATTTTCTTAATTTAATGAGTAAGACATGATTGAATGTATTTATACTATAAAAAAAAGTATTTATACTATAGTGTTATCGCCTATAAATAAACAGTAATCTGAATATAAATTGTGATTAAAATCTTACTATCTCATTATTTAATGTACTATAAACAAATGTTACATTGAAACGAAAACCTTTCTGCTGTCTATCGCAAACTATTAAGTTAATTCATTCTCAATATTGGTTCTGAAAAAGATAAAAGTTAATATAACGTTTTTAATACTGATTCTCATAATTGTCTGAATAAATTTGTATTATAGATTAACTAACCGCATTGGTCACGAACAGTACTTCTTGAGGAATTAAACATCCACTAAGGATTACATTTATAACAATCTTAATTAAGAGTTTTAGAACCAATGAACTAATCTATTAGAAATTCAGGACAACTTTTATTACTTTACAATATTTTAGATATTTAATAACCTTAAAAAGATAGTTACAATTTTCGGCCAAAAAAGAATATTATAATAAATAATAATAAACTGAGAAAACAAGAGATAGATAAGAACAAAGAAAAAAGAATCTATTTCATATTATGGAGAAATAATTTAAGTTGAAAAAGAAAACCCCAATGGATTACATTGAGGCCAATTAAGCATAGTAATATAAATCATACTGATAATTGATATAAAATGAAATATTTATTTATAACATGAGCATCTACTAATATAAATGTTTCATGTATTTGAGAATTTCACTATTTCAAGTTTATACTATCAGTTTTACAGCAATTTAAAACTCTTCTAAGAGTGCAGTTTGTAAATTTAATTAAGAATAGTACTATTACTATTACACTACTGATAACCAAGGTCAATTCTTGTAGAATTGTGTCATCTTAGCAAATGATATTATTACTGTAATATTATAATATAATTAAAGATATTAAAGAGATGAAAATGGAAGAGGAACACCGACTAAACTGAACAAGAAAAATTAATATTTCTATTAAACCTGAGCAACTTTTTAAAAGAGTAAAAAGTTAAATGTTTCAAAAAACACATTTTTATATTAGAGTTAAAAAAAAATTAATTAAACAACAGAATTTTAATAAATTACAGATGAAAATAGTTTGAAATTTCTGCTGATACATCCCCAAAAAGTCACATGAAAAATTTATATTTCAGAATGTAATCAATACATTATGTGAAATTTTTCAAATTTTGTTATTAAATAAAGAACAAACCGAAATATAAAGTTCATCAAGAAATAAAGCACAGAAATTTCTCTCTAGTTAAAATCATTTCTAGAATGTAAATATTAATTATTTATAATTTATAAGAAAAATTAAGCAATCATAAATACCAACAAACCACAAAAATAAAGTAAGAAAGAATTAATCTGAAAGCAAACAGTAAAATATTAAGATAAAATAGGTTACAAAAATGCTCTGACAAAACAAATATGTATTTGGCAAGCAAGATTCTTCATAAGATTTAAATCACAATTATTAAAAAAAAATGACCAACATTAAAAATTATATCTTAAGCTATTCAAAAAAAAAAAAAAAAAAAAAACTAAAATAATTGATTAAGTTGAAGATTGGATACAACAAGGAACTTTAATGATTGTTTTAGAGTAACTATAAGTATTTTATTAAAAAATAGCAGAGAAGAAAATATGATGTTTAAGCTTATTTTTTTTTGGGATAGAGTGAAAAACAATTCTGGTGAATATTAAAATATAAATTTAAATTCTATTGATATAAACCCACCTACCTAGCACAGAATATTGAGATAAGACATATCTTACATTAATTTTTGCAACTAGGATTCTTTGGACATATCATATGAGGATGCAAGATTCAAGACTTCTGATACAACTAGTACAGTACAATCTTGATTAGAAAATCAACAAGACAGGATGCAGATGGATCAGAGAAATAAGACAGGATCTGAAAGAAATTGGCCTTATACCAGAAGACACCACAAATAAGAAAAAATTAAACAAGAAAATCAAGAACGAAAATACTCACACGAAAAAACTCATTACACAAACATTTTCAATACCAGAAAGGACACAATGATCTGAGCATTTGACAAAGTACTTAGACGACTGCAAGACTTCTATAATATCATCAAAAGAGATTTAGATAATGGACTGACTAAAGTGATCCTATGCAGTCATAAAAGATAATATATTGTAACAGTACAATGAACCTGAGTAACGGATTCTTACCAGCTAAGAAGAATTAATAATGGAAGGAATTCAGAAGGGGAAAAAAGGAATCTTTTCTCTAAGGCTAACAGGTTCATACTGCCTGCTGACACACCTTAACAGATGTTGTTCAATGAAAAGAACTCCCAGAGTAGGGAAGAATTTATGGAAAAATGTAAGGAGACTTAAATGATTCTTTTTTCATACTTCAATATGGATCTGGTTCTGCAGTTCAAGAGAATAATAGTATAAATACTCCAGGAAAGATGAGTTAGTATGACTATTAAGCGAGAAGTACAAGAGTACGTGTTCGACATGATGATGTTGATTAATGTTGTGTTCACAATCATTCCAATGTGGACAGTGGGTGACTGCAGTAAGGTTTTCAGTGAGTTACTGATTGACAATTGGTGAAAGGATTAAAGTTGTGAATTAAATTATTTCATAAACTATAGGGTAGTCTAATTTGTGAACAGGAAAATTATTTTAAGTTAAAGAACTTTATACTAATCTCATCTTTGTAGTAATACAATTCCAGCGGTATAAATATTAACAGTCATGATAATGTCTTTTGTCAGTGGGACTGAATTCTTTTGTGATTTAACTACCTGTAAATAAATTCTGACCTTACTTTAAATGCTACTTTGTATCTAATCATTGTTTACCATTATTTATTGATATTTATTTAACAATAGTCAACACAAAATTTTGAATGGAAAAGGGAGTATGTGTTCTATATAGTATTTTATATGCTGCTGTAGACCAACATTTGATTTATAACAGTCGAATGATATCATTTCTTGTCAAGCCAGACAGATACAGACATGTCAGCGAGTCAAGTAATGAGTAATTCAACGTGATGAAATTTTCTCCAGTATGAAGTTCAGCTGTTGGTGTGACTTGCTGTATTCTTTAGTTGTGGTAATGGTTTTATCATACAGATATTATAAAGATTGCTTCATAAGTGATGCCATAAATTTAATTAAAGATTTTTATTACAGAACAACTTTTGGTGTTATTTTAATGAACATCAAGATTTGTAAAGCTGAATGAGTGTGTTTCAAATTGTGTTTTTTTGCATTCCATGGTGAAACAATTTTATGAAGTATTTTAAATATTTATTAATTAAAAATTAATTACTTTTATAATTAAATACCTCTGAAATATTTCAGTTTATCTTCATTCATTAAACAATTTTGAATCTAACAATCACTAAAAATCTAACTTGTAAAAATTCTCCAAATAATTTTGTTACATTTGCAAAGAATTCACCACACATATTCAATGTAAACAACTATTGACTATAGTAAAAACTGATTTACAAATATTATTTTGACTGCTCTTTGGGAGACCAGATAAATTCTGGTCTCAACATATAGCATGCATCAAATGCTATGTTAAACTAATCCAGTGGTTAAAAGGTAAAAGCATTGCATTTTCCTTTTGGCATATGTATGAATTTGGTGAGATTACGATTAAGATGATTGCTATTTTTGCTTAACAAATGTTACTGGTTTCAATTCAAACAATAAAAGCAGTATTGCTTTTATGCCAAATGTTAGTTCAGCTATGAGACCAGTACTTTATAGTGTTGATTTACAGATTCCTATTGCTCCAACTTCTTGGAAAGAAATTCCTGATTCCTCAAATGGTTCAACCGATGAATCCTTAACCTTCAATAGATATTAATTATATTCCAAAAGAATCAAATACTGAACCTCATCTCATCATCAAACAAACAAAACTGAGTGACACAGTTCGTGAATTGTATTTGTGGAAACAACATGCAAAACTCCTAGATTCACATCTTGAAAGTATGTGAAGAATTTTAAAAGCTATGGAGTATGATGAATACTCATGACAAATCATTGCTGACCTGAAAATCATACACTTCTTGTGCTATTTCTTTCTGTTTAGCTTCTGGAACCACTGTAAGGTATTACTTCACAAGATGAATGAAGATGATATATATGAATGTAAATGATGTGTAGTCTGGGATTGTAAGCTACAGATAAACACTAGAAAGTTAAAGACTGCCCAAAATAAAATCAGTTTACCCCAAGAAAAGAAAATGTTATCAATATTTCCCTTGTTGAAGCAAATTACATTATTTTATCACCTTTACACATAAAACTAAGACCTAATGAAAAATTTGGAAAAGCATTAGATAAACATGGAAACAGCTTTAAATATTTAGCTGAAGTTTTTTCACAGTTAAGTGAAGCAAATAAATGAGGGAATATTCACTGGACCACAAATAAGAAAATTACTTCGCCAGAACTAGCAGCATGGAAGTCATTCAAAGATGTCCTTACTGGTTTTCTTGGAAACAAAAAAAAAGCTGAAAATCACTACAAAAATTTAAGTTGCAGAATGTCATTGAAAATTAATTTTTTACATTCTGATTTGGATTTTTTCCTTTAAACTTGGGAGACATCAGCATTGAACATGAGAATAGTTCCTCCAAGATACGAGGGTGGTTTTTTAAGTAAGGGCCGTTTCTTTTTTAAAAAAAAAAACTAAAATAATTTTGTTTAAAAAAAATTTATTTTAGGATTGTACATACTTTTGCCTATTTTTCTACATGTTTATTAATGCATTTGTCATACAAAACATTTTGCCATACAATGCATTTGCCTCACAACTAAATTTTGAAAATCGTGTTCAAAGAAGTCTGCTGCCTGCTCTGACAGCCACTTTCACTTCTTCGTCGTCACTGAAGCACTTCCCACCAAGATGGTGTTTGAGATACCGGAAAAGATGGAAATCGCTGGGAGTAAGGTCGGGGCCATATGGTGCATGATCCAAAACTTCCCAACCAAAAGATTCAATCAAGTCCCGAATCGCATGAGCAGTGTGACGCCTTGCATTGTCATGGAGGAGCAAAATCCCTTTCGACAGCATGCCGTGTGTGTTGTTTTGAATTGTTCTTCGAAGCTTCTTTAAAGTTGCGCAGTAGGCATCTGAATTGATTGTTGTTCCATGTGGCATAAAGTCTACCAGCAAAACACACCGGTCCCAGAACACAGTTGTCATAATCTTGCGCTTTAACATTTGTTTGGCTTTGACCTTGAGGGGAGAGGTTGTGTGTCGCCATTCCATTGATTGTTGCTTGGATTCTGGGGTGATATGGGATACCCATGTTTCATCTCCAGTAACGAATTGACTCAACATGTCATCCCCTTCTTCCTCATAACGAATCAAAAAATCCAATGAACTAGCAAACCTCTTTCTTTTGTGGTCCACTTTGAGGAGTCTGGGTACCCACCGAGAATATAATATCTTGAAGCTGAGGTTTTCAGTCACAATTTTGTACAAAACCAACCTAGAAACTTGGGGAAATTCCAATGACAGAGTGGTTATCATGAATTGTTTGTCCTCACAAATTTTTGTTTCAACTGGAGCAACCAAATCATCAGTGATCACAGAGGGCTGACCTGAGCATTCTTCGTCATCAACGTTTTCATGGCCACCTTTAAACTCCTAACCCATTTCCACATTTTACCTTCACTCATTGCATTAGAGCCATAAACTTCAGATATCTGGCGATGAATATCTGCGGCTGATATGTTTCTCGCAGTCAAAAAACGTATCACTAACCGTAACTCACATGCGGCGGGCGATTCAATAATCTTAAACATTTTAAAGACACACAACTCAGCGTACACTTCAGCTACAGAACTGAAAGTGGCATGAGTTTGTTCACAAAGGATGCTGGTAAGTGGTACAGCAGCTCGTTGCGGTATAAATGCGAACTAGAGAACTATACGCGCAAACGACCCTTACTTAAAAAACGACCCTCGTATGGAACAACATTATCAAGGCAGATGGGATGAATCTATACGTGACAACTGATGGATGATTAAAAGAGAAGACTTCATTGAACACAAAAGGAAAATAAGAGAAAAGAAATTAAGATAAACATAAATGTCTGCAAAATAAAGGTAGGAATTTTAATTGTAATTATTATTATTGTTGTAGTTTATTATTTCAGAAGTTTCTCAATATTTTAAAGGGTCATAACTAAAAAAATGAGGGTGATGAAGAAAACCTAATTTCATTTTAAGATCCAGCGTAAAAATATATTCTAATTCACCAACTTTATCTCAGTTCCAAATTATTATACATAATTTTTTTTTTTTTTACATATGTTATTATTGTTATTGTCGTTAATTACTATTATAACTACTGTCATATTTATTATTATTGATCTGTCTTATTTTATTTAAGTTCTTAAACTAATAAATTGTAATTATATAAATATTTTTAATTGTTAATCTCTCAATATCCTGATTGAGCCATGATCACGTCACAATATACATATAAATATTTAATTTTATTATTACATAAACTGGAAGGACATAAACTGACTAAATCAGATAGATGAAGATCAATTCAAGAAATAAAATCACCTTAATAACTTGATATCATAATGAACTAATTGAATCACAAAGAATTGTACTTAGATTTGTCACTTAAACTGTAAATACCAATAAGTTATATCTAGAATTCAATGCTTTAGAAATAATGTTGAGTTCTGAGTAAATAATAATTTGCTAGTTGACAGGATCAACAAGTAGATCTCACTGATGGTTATGTTATTGCCCAAATGTTAAGAACTTCTATGTCATTAATATGTGTAGAATTCAGTTGATAGTAAATAACATAAGTGCAAAGGATCATGTGCTCAGGAAACAATAAAAGCTGTAAAAAATTTATTAATTCCTCTCAGCAATTAAAATCTTTTGTCATAACAATGCCTAAAACAGGTTAATAAGCGTTCTTAATTCTTTCAACTCTTTGACAATCTTTCAGCTTTTTTCCATCTCTAAATTTGCTGAAAGTGTTTAATTTACTTCAATATAGAGTGGAAAGTAAAGATTTAAATACTAATAATAAATTTTTTTAGACAAAAAGCTAAACACTTTTTTTATTTTCAAGATAAAAGTAAAACAGCTATGTAAAACAAAGTTTCAACCATCAGAAATAAACATAAAAAAAAAAAAAAAGAATGGTTAAAAATGATTCAATTATAGATACATATAAAAATTAAATTTTCAAGAAAATAATAAGTAAAATATGCCATTCATGTTTTACTATGAAAGGAACTACATACTACATTAAAGTTTTTGGTCGTAATAAAAAATGTAATACTTTATACTCTTTTATATAGTATATTTAATGTTATACATTTTACAAATAAATAACTACATTTTTTGGCTCTTACAACCTTTCACAGAGGGCTGACCTGAGCATTCTTCGTCATCAACGTTTTCATGGCCACCTTTAAACTCCTAACCCATTTCCACATTTTACCTTCACTCATTGCATTAGAGCCATAAACTTCAGATATCTGGCGATGAATATCTGCGGCTGATATGTTTCTCGCAGTCAAAAAACGTATCACTAACCGTAACTCACATGCGGCGGGCGATTCAATAATCTTAAACATTTTAAAGACACACAACTCAGCGTACACTTCAGCTACAGAACTGAAAGTGGCATGAGTTTGTTCACAAAGGATGCTGGTAAGTGGTACAGCAGCTCGTTGCGGTATAAATGCGAACTAGAGAACTATACGCGCAAACGACCCTTACTTAAAAAACGACCCTCGTATGGAACAACATTATCAAGGCAGATGGGATGAATCTATACGTGACAACTGATGGATGATTAAAAGAGAAGACTTCATTGAACACAAAAGGAAAATAAGAGAAAAGAAATTAAGATAAACATAAATGTCTGCAAAATAAAGGTAGGAATTTTAATTGTAATTATTATTATTGTTGTAGTTTATTATTTCAGAAGTTTCTCAATATTTTAAAGGGTCATAACTAAAAAAATGAGGGTGATGAAGAAAACCTAATTTCATTTTAAGATCCAGCGTAAAAATATATTCTAATTCACCAACTTTATCTCAGTTCCAAATTATTATACATAATTTTTTTTTTTTTTACATATGTTATTATTGTTATTGTCGTTAATTACTATTATAACTACTGTCATATTTATTATTATTGATCTGTCTTATTTTATTTAAGTTCTTAAACTAATAAATTGTAATTATATAAATATTTTTAATTGTTAATCTCTCAATATCCTGATTGAGCCATGATCACGTCACAATATACATATAAATATTTAATTTTATTATTACATAAACTGGAAGGACATAAACTGACTAAATCAGATAGATGAAGATCAATTCAAGAAATAAAATCACCTTAATAACTTGATATCATAATGAACTAATTGAATCACAAAGAATTGTACTTAGATTTGTCACTTAAACTGTAAATACCAATAAGTTATATCTAGAATTCAATGCTTTAGAAATAATGTTGAGTTCTGAGTAAATAATAATTTGCTAGTTGACAGGATCAACAAGTAGATCTCACTGATGGTTATGTTATTGCCCAAATGTTAAGAACTTCTATGTCATTAATATGTGTAGAATTCAGTTGATAGTAAATAACATAAGTGCAAAGGATCATGTGCTCAGGAAACAATAAAAGCTGTAAAAAATTTATTAATTCCTCTCAGCAATTAAAATCTTTTGTCATAACAATGCCTAAAACAGGTTAATAAGCGTTCTTAATTCTTTCAACTCTTTGACAATCTTTCAGCTTTTTTCCATCTCTAAATTTGCTGAAAGTGTTTAATTTACTTCAATATAGAGTGGAAAGTAAAGATTTAAATACTAATAATAAATTTTTTTAGACAAAAAGCTAAACACTTTTTTTATTTTCAAGATAAAAGTAAAACAGCTATGTAAAACAAAGTTTCAACCATCAGAAATAAACATAAAAAAAAAAAAAAAGAATGGTTAAAAATGATTCAATTATAGATACATATAAAAATTAAATTTTCAAGAAAATAATAAGTAAAATATGCCATTCATGTTTTACTATGAAAGGAACTACATACTACATTAAAGTTTTTGGTCGTAATAAAAAATGTAATACTTTATACTCTTTTATATAGTATATTTAATGTTATACATTTTACAAATAAATAACTACATTTTTTGGCTCTTACAACCTTTCTAGTAACCCATTTCTTGATCTAGTAACCCACCTTTTGCTGAAGATAACATGTGGGTTTCCTAAGATTATACTACAGAAAATTAAATACAAGGGAAAATATTTATCAAGTCATCAAGACTATGTTGAAACTTTGTAAATTGTTGGAAAATCAATTGTAAATCAGTATGTAATTAATAATTTACTGTAGTTCAACTTTGGAAAGCTTAAGAGTTGAGTAACAAAACTACTTGTGCAATAATTAGCCATTTTAACTATAAATGAATGAGGAAATTTTCTGAATCATCATACAGTTATTTAACAAGTAGAAAGGAATACACACACGATTTCAAATTAGCTGGACAACTTACGATTAATCTGAAATCGAAGCATATAGAGTTCCAATTTATAAAAGAGTGCTACATTTTTTAATTATGTTACCTTAGTTTTTTCTCTTAATTTAATTTTTTACAACAAAATTGTCTTTAATTGGTTGTCTTTAAATTTAATCCCTTCAATTATATTTTTAACTAGAGTTAAGATGCATATGTAAAGATCTAATATATAACTTATATACTTAAGTAAGCTGTAATTTATCAACCAAATATCAACTTGACATTACGTAGCAGGACCTTAGTAAATTCACAAATTTGAAAAAAAAAAAATATCACTAATAGCATAATTTATTAATTGGTAAAAAGCAGGTTATATGGTATTTTTTGCTGTTATAAAATACCAAACCTCAATTTATTAAACAAATTAAGCTATAAACTTATTTTAAATTAAAATTTTATTAAAGCTATTTCTCCAGCACTTAAATACTTTAATCTTCAAAAAGGTTTTATTAACTTACATATATTATAGATAATATATTTAAAACTGGCAGTTCTAGTGGACTATCATTAAATAGTCCAATGTTAAAAAAAGTTCCAGAGTATCTACATTTACATAATTGTTCAATATACTCTTAAGAAAATATTTATTTTCCACTCCTAGTATAAAATATATTATAATAGTTACTTACGTAGATGTTGAAACTGTTTGTAATTCAGGAGTTTTAATTTCACATGATTTATCACAAACAATGGGTGATTGCGTAGGTGATGGAAGAGGGGTAGACTGTTCTTGTTGATCATTATTAAAATCATCTTTATTTACAAAACTTTTAATTTCATTTTTCACATTATTTTGATCGTTCCAATTGGGTAGTGTTAAAGAATTATTGATAAAGTTGGCTAGTTTACACTTTTCATTAAAACGTGTAGTAAGATTTTTTATCTAAAAAAAAAAAAAATTATAAATATACTTACAACCTAATAACAAATTTCTTTACAGTACATTAAAATTAATAAGTATTTAAGAACAAAACAATAACATTTTCTAATTGTTGACCACTATGGTAGAGTTGTAATGTCATCTTGAAAGTTCTAAGTTCAAACCTTTGTCGCATTTGAGTTTTATGCAAATGTTATACTTGTTAACTGAGTACCTTAACAAGTATAACATTTCAAAGCACAGATATCAAGTTTTTTTATAGGGAATTAGTTAATACAAAAAAATTATTAAATAAGAACTAATTTACAGCAAAACAATAGTTATTTGTAATAAATCTATCAATCCAACAAAATAATTACCAAAAAGTATTACATCAATAATGGAAATAATTTTTAAGTTTTAAATGAATAACCAAAATATTCCATATAAATAAAAGATCTTAACTAGATATCAACACAGAAGATAAATATAAATCAAAGCCAGAATACACGTTGAGTTGAATCTGTCAAATTTAGCTACAGTTTGATTCAGGATCAGAACAAATCAAGTCTTTCTTTGAACATATGAACATAATAAGAATCAATTCAAATTGAAATTACATTTCATCAATGAACAGTGTGAGTGTACTTCTTTGACTCTTTAACTCATTTTGATGCAAACCAAATGACTTGAAGTAATGGAGAAGATTTAATATAAAAAATTGATTTCAAATTTTGAATGCTGAGGCCACGAAAATACAATGCATTTACTATCAAATTAATAGAATAAGCATAATAAAAGCCATACCTGTCCCTGTGAATTAGGACTCTGGCAGCAGGTAACAGAGCATGTTCCTGGATTGCAGATAGGGGACAGGCCATCAGTATTGATGGTTAGCTGTGAATAAGCAGTCACAGACAAGCAGCAGCAATCTTGAGACATGATGGGGTAATTAGTGGCACATGTGCTTTCTATAGAATACCACAAAGATGATAAGAGATCATGATGGGGATGAGTATGAGCCATCACTTGAACAAAGGCTCATGGTTAGCATCTGTATTCCTAGTTGGGACGGCATCCTTTTTTGCAGGTAGTAGCTAATAAATGCTCTTAACATCAGGCAAGGTGACAAGCCAGATGTTGAATCTAAACATCGGATCCACAATACAGAATGTCTCAAAATTTCACACAGAGTGCTAGGGTGTCTCCTCTAGAGGATGTGCACCATCTTCATCTGAACAATGTCAACAGTGAGCAAGGACTAATTGACCAAGGACAATCCAGGCTAAAAAGGAATTAAAAAAGAAAATTACCATGAATTTATACAAAATTACAGATAAGTACAATTACCTCATTTCTGTAACAATTATTAATTTCGTACTGTAATACAAGAAGAGTACGATATTGTTCTAATTCCTTACAAGTCTGAGCATATTTGGCTTTCAGTTCAACAATTTCATTCCTATTAAAAAAAAGAAGAATCTATGTAAAATTTAAAGTACATTATTAATCTAAAATATATAATGTATATTCTTTTAATTGGATCCATGCTAAATTTATAACACCAACCATTTATTTTATTCAATGATTGCTATAGTCATCATAAAAATAAAATAAGATAAATATTTAAAAGTCTGTATAAAATTAAATTTTTATTAAATATATATAAAAAAAAAAGTTAAATAGGTTAATGAAGAAAACCTAAACTTACTTCTGTTTATCTTAATCTGATCCAAGTTTTCAGTCTTGTCAATTTTGTACAATGTGTTTGTTTTTTATTTTCTCCACTTGAATCCAAGTTTTTAGTCCAATTTGGATGATTTATTATGGATGGGTTTTTTCTTCTGTCATACTATCTTCTCCATTTGCATCTAATACTGAAGGTGATGAAAACTGAATACCTGATAAAATCTGATAACATTTTTTAAGAGATAGTAATCTAAGAGAAACAATATTCTTCATTTTTACTTTATCTTCTCGCACAAATGATACATTCCACAGATTATTATTATTTTCTTTTTCATTTTGAGAAAATAAATTTACATTCTTTAAAATTATTTCAGAATCGCTTAGTTTGCTATCTTTTAAAGAACGTACTAGATGAGGACATTCACGTAAAAATATTGAATTTTCACACAGATCAGTATTGTAATCACAATGAAAAGAACCACATGAGCTATTTTTATTTGAATTCTCACTATTTGAGATAAAATTTGCCCTAGAAAATAACATTGTTAAAGAATCATCTTCTGCTAATTTAGTATTATTTCTTTGTAATAAATTTTGCAAACTGAGATTTATACTCTGTGAAATGGAACTTTTTACTTGAAGTGGTGAAGAACCTTCATTTAGAACTGAAGAACATAGTGATGGGCAAACCAGATTTAACTGAGCCTCAACTTTCTGTAGAAAAAAATTGTTTGATGTCTTGGAACTGTCACAGCCAACTGAAGCAATCTCTTCTTCAATACAGGATATATTATCTGAATTAATTACTTTGTCTGATTTATTGAATGAATTAAATAAAACATTTTTTCTAAAACACAGAGAAGTATTTTTGTGAGAAGAATTACAAAAAACTCGTTTACTGCAGACTGAACAACAACGCAATTTGTTTGGTGACTGTAAAAAATCAAATGAGGATGTTACTGAAGGATGATACTTCGCCTGACAGCATTTCCGTAATTTAGAACCAGATATCAACTGTGTACTTCGTGAAGGAAATTTTTGTTTGAACCAATCTAAAAAATTTAACCAAAAGCTAGAATCACTTGGCCTTGAAATCTGGCAAAATCTGTTTGTGGAAATTAGTTTTGCAGAAAAACCTAATTCTAATTGTGAACAATCCATCGGAGAACGTTTCAAAAAATAATTTTTTCCCTCCACTTTTTTTTCTGAATCATCCATTTCATTTATATTAGAATTAAATACATTAGATAATACTGTTCTTGAATGATAATTGTAATAGATATTATAGCATTTATTTATAGAACTGTGTGACTTTAAATACTGAGGCTGAAAATTAGAACTTGATAACTCAGAATTACAGTTTCTGTTCATATAAGTACTGCTTTCTGCACATAGTTTTGAAGGAGGCTGTAAACATGGTGGTTGAGAAGTATAACTTGAAAACTGAGAATTATGGCTTCTGTTCATAAAAGTAGTGCTTTGTTCACAAAGTTTTGAAGTTAGCTGTAAACACGGAGATTGAAAAGTACAAGTTGATAATTGAGAATTATGGTCTCTGTTCACAAAACTAGTGCTTTGTCCACAAAGTTTTGAAGTGAGTTGTAAACACGTAGATTGAGAAGTAGATCTTGATAACTGAGAATTATGGTCTCTGTTCACATAAGTAGAGCTTTGTTCAGAAAATTTTGAACATGAAGATCGAGAAGCACTCCTTGATAACTGAGTATTATGGTTTCTGTTCATAAAAGTAGGGCTTTGTCCACAAAATGTTGTAGATAGTAAACAATGATTCTGAGGACTAGAACTTGTAGGAGTAGTAATGCACTTCACTGATTTATTTGTCGTAGGACTTTGCATGTCTTCATAACATTTTTGTTCAAACAGATACTGCTTTTTATTGAAATTTGGAAAATCCGGCGTAGTATCTTGTGTTGTTGATGAACAAGAATCTTTCAATGATATCAGATCAGCACACTGTGAACTTATACTACTTGTGGGAGAAAAAGCTTCTGATTGTACATTTTTAATCGTTGAATGAGTTTCATGTGAGCTACTTAAACAAAGATTCTGAGGACTATAACTTGTAGGAGTAGTAATATACTTCACTAATTTATTTGTCACAGGACTTGGCATGTCTAGACAACATTTTTGTTCAATCAGATGCTGTTTTTTATCAAAATTTGGAAAATCTGATGTAGTATCTTGTGAAGTTGATGAACAAGAACTTTTCAACGATATCAGATCAACACTCTGTGAGCTTATACTACATACTGGAGAGAAAGCTTTCGATTGTATATTTTCAGTTGCAGAGTTAATTTTATGCGAGCTACATTCAGAAAGATGAGAACACTTTTGAGGAATTGAATGATTTTTACTTCGCTTATCTTCCATATGTGAACTGTGCAATAATGTTGATTTTAATTTCCAATCAAAGAGTTTTTTATATGAAAAATTATGAGGATATTTTGCAGATAAAGGTCCTACCCATTTCTGTTTTTCATAACACTTATCAGGAGGTATTCTTTGAAGGTTCCGGTGGACCTTGTGAACCATTCTATTAAATGATCTCTGGCTTTCATAATTTGGAAAAAGAATGGACTTCACTGTAGCTTCTGAAGTAAATTCACATTTACCATCCAATGATGCATTATTTTGAAGGTTCCTGTGGACTTTATGAATCAACCCATCTAATGATCCCAGGCTTTCAGAATTTGGAAAATGAATGGAATTCACCTTAGCTTCTGAAGTAAATTTACATTTACCATCCAATGATGTGTTATTTTCCAGAAATGAAGAAACTTTTCTTCCTACAGATACATGTGGGATTTGAGGTATTCTAACTGATTTTTCAGAGTCAAAGTGGCTATTATTTAAAGAAATTTTATTAATATTTGTTATTTTTTTCAAAGGTGCAATAGGTGTAGGATCCATCAGTCTTAAATTAGCACCTTGTTTTGAGAGACTATTTTTTGATATCAATATTTTTGCTGAAACATCACAAGACTTTTTCCTAGCTTTCTTCAGTTTTCTTTCATTAACACAGCTTTTATTTTCATATAGTGATAAATGTGAATTGCTTATTGCAGTCTGCTGGGTGGTGTTTGATTTATCATCTACTTCTACATTGCTTGGAATATGCTTATTAATTATTTGAACACGTGGCAAAGGTTGAGGTATTTCTGTGGACATTGTATTATTAGATGCAGAAATTATTTGATTTTCATCCGCACAATTCTGGTGAGATACAACTTTTGTTACTGCAATACTCCCAAACTGTAATTTTGTAGTGGAATCACTAACAATTGTTTTTTGACATTTATCAAGTAATGTATCATCTAGTGTCACTGTTTGAGTCGACACTGATTTATTCAATACAATTGTTTCGTCTGAAATTTGTGAATAAATTCTACTGGCATCTTTTGAAAATGATTCACTTCCATTTATATTATTAGTATCCTCAAAATTATTTTCTGTACTTGAATTATTTTCCATTGCTAATGAATTATCTAAATTAGTAATGTAAGGTTCTTGAATTATATTCAATTCTTTTTGTAATACTATGTTTTTATTTTCTATTAAAAATAAGTGTGAAGAATTAATATCTTCAAGTTGCTGAATTACTTCTGGGTTATCACATAATCTTTGGTCAGTTGAAATAATTGTATCAGTTATTTGAGAACGAGGTAATAAGCATAGGGTTTTCTTTGATTCAGAAACATGTGATATAGAAAAACCAAAAGACGGTTCAGACTGATTAGTAATATCTGCGTTCAAGTTTTTACAGTGTTCCATCTTTTCACATGAAGAATTTAAAGCATTTCTATATACAGAATAATTTAATTTGATTTAGATATTTTATCATGGATTTAAGTTAACCTACTCATGTTTATGTATTACAATAACTAGAAGCAACAAAAAATTTTGTTATAATATTAATGTTTATAACTGTCAAACTGTTTTACCGTATATCATTTAAACAGTTTAGTTTATTAAAAGTTTTCCTATAATCTTTCACCAAAATGTATAAATGAATGGTTGTTGTTATTTAAATTCACCATGGATCTGAATAGCATTATTTAAAAATGGAAATTCTGACTAATATAAAATAAAAAAAAGTACACATTGAAAGGTAAGTTCTCAAAGTACGATTATAGAAATAAACAAATGAATAATCAGTTATAACTCAGTGCTCATAGGAAGCTTATTTGTTACATATTTTTCACATAATCCCTAAGCTATTTTAAATATGTATATAATGAAAAACCAATAAGATCCAAAACATTACAGATAAGTTCACCATGATGATGTGATATGAGATGCGTGCATTTTTTATAAATTATTGTGCTTTATCTACTTTCATTATCAATAAAATAAAAATCAGTGTTAACTACCAAAAAAAGCCTGGTAGCCAAAAAAAAAAATTTGTCAGTTAATAAAATGTATGAGAACTAACAGAGGTTTAGCAACTATTCCATCTGATGTATACATAATACTACATTTTTTAAGGAGTATGAACCACCAAGATCAATTATAAGAATTTCAGCAACTAGTATGGAGTGTCAGCAATTTAAAAAAAACAATCTTAGATAATTTTAAAGACAGAATATGTCTTGAATTTATGTTTTGAATTTTGACAGTTTTATAATACTGTGAATTTGAATCCACCTTATTAACTGTTTTCTGATAAAAATATACTGATATAAGACATCATAAAAGTTTGCATAACATTGTTATTTTCTAAATACAACTAATTTTTT
>JAAAKQ030472855.1:4434-16536 GCA_010016005.3 Zanna intricata | reverse complement strand
ATATATATATATATATATATATGGAATGTAAAAATGATTTATTTATAAGGATTTCATTATTAAGCGGTGGATTTCGATTGAGCATTTACTGAAAAGAAAAAAAAAAATTAAAATTGTAATTAATAATTGTAATTTTTTAAATTGTAATTTCGGTGGTTTTTTATTCCAAAGAATAAAAACTTAATTTTAATATTTTTCGTAATAAAATAAATAATAAGCTCTCCCTTCAATATAAATTAATATTTTGGGGGGGGGGGAGATAATTTATAGATGTTTTGGTATTTGGTATTTGGAGCACAAAAAATGATAAACAGTATTAGCTTTCTTATTTGAACTTTCTATAATAGATAAATTTAAATAGTTTAAAGAAAATATTTTATCACCTTTTGATTAGCTTATCAAATTTTTGTTGAAAGTAATTTAAAAACACCTACGTAATAGTTGTGCTACATATTTCCCGGTGAATTTGAAGCTTATTAACTCGCTTAATGATAAAAAAAAAACAACAGCATATTTACAACTCTGTTGTAGGTACAGCTTTAAATTTTAGTTGTCAAAAAAATGTTTTTGTCTAAGATGTAGGTAGAACATTAAACCTGGCAAGATCACACTGATGCCAGGTGTAAATAGTGTTTTCGCACTGATAATTTAAAGACAAGTATGTAACTGTAATGTGATTGTATCTCTTTGTCTGCCTTCTTATTACCAATTCAACATGTGTCTGTTACCAATTCAACATGTGTGTGACCAGTAGGTACTGGTCACTTCTCGGATTGTGATATAGTCTTATAATTTCCCTTAAAGAACGTTTTTTTTTTTTTGGTCAGTAAATCTGTTTTTTTCTTTTTTCTACAATCTGTTTCAATTAAGCGGAACCATAAGTAAATTTGATTACATGAAATAAATGACATTCAAAGAAAGGTTTCCATTAAAATTTCACAGCGATTTATACATGTATACATATGTATGGAAACATTAAAGAAAAAAATTAAAAAATAACTTATCAGTCACAAAAAGAATAAAAAAAAAAAACCAAATGAAGAAATAGTGAAATAAAAAAATAAAACGGAAGAAACAAAAGTAAAAGGTGAAACGAAATATGTTGAAGATCCATAACATCAACTACCATAAGGTAGTTGATTCACCCCAAATCTGGAAGAACCTCACAAATTCAATATGTGCAACCGCTTCAGGCGCATAACGTCCTTGCTATTATTATCTGCGAGAAAGAGGAAGGTTAACTGCGAGCCATTCTAGATGTCTGTTCAGGCTAATTTTGTATTTAGTATCGAATCGCCGTATCTCCTCTCGTACGTTGGCACTTCCAGATAATCATGTATCACTGTGTTATATTTCTCAATAATCTGTTCTGTAATCACTGTACGATTGCAATATTACTCTCGCTTGTTGTGTCCCACACCTGAATCCCTTAGGTCCAAATCGGTTTCAAGTTCATTGTGTAAAAAAACTGCTTATTGGAAAATGATAATTGTGAAAATTCTGAAATTAATGTTAAGCTGCTTCCGTTTCTCTCTCATGTGAATCTTCCATGTCAGACGGCAATCCACATACATCCCTAGGTATCGCACACTATTAGCATGCGCGTTGAAAACGCCATTCAATTGAACTCGCGAGCACTTGAACCCTTCCTCATCGTAAACGTAACATGTAGATTTAGACGGGTTAATCTTCGTCTTCAATTTAGATAACCTTTAAGTAATAAATCCGATAAAATATGCAGTTTAAAAGAAGGTACGATAGAGTCAGCATCCACAGCCAGGATTGCGTATCATTTGCAAATTACTCTGCTTATTGCCCTTGTTACTGCTTATTGGCCGTTTACACTGCTTCCTCTTCAAGATTTCTTTATACACCCTACACCATCTGTAGTTAGCAAGGTGGTCTGATTAGTAGAGAGCACAGGTTGGCGAAGTATTTCTGTCCCGTCTGGGACAATCCGCAGTACTATAATAGTCCTTCGTAAACTTAACACAGCGAAAAGGCCCATGCAATTATTTTTCGTAGATGCCCATGTTGGCAATTCATGCACTGGATCAAATCGGGAGGTTTGCTTGGTCGTCGAACCTAACCCCACAGTTGGCAGTATATTTCCGGTTAAATATTTTTTTGTTGTTCTCATTCGGTTCCCAATTGACAAAGAATTTTGACAACGGTTCTTTTGTCACCTGGCGGCGTGCATTAATTATACTTCTTACGCTGTGTCCATTACTATTGAATTCCTCCTTGATAACCTTGATCGGGCTCGAGTAGTGTAGATTCCTCAACACTACTCGGAACGCCCTTCCGTCTCTTCGAGTGAATGTTTGACCAATTAATCCTTGCGCGCGCACAAATCGATAATCTTGTAAAAGCCAACATGTTTGGAGCTAACACATAGTTGATTATCATTAATCATCTTTATGCAGTATTCAATTTGCCATGACCGTTTCAAGCACATCGTTTCTCATATCATCTGTTATGGCATATAGCACAATCGGTAGATGTTTATTATAATTCTTCTGGCTATTTCCAAGTATCATTTTTCATCAGGAGGTTTTCGTATTTATTAGATTGGAGCAAATCACTTGCAAAGTTTTTTTTTGAATTTCGCGACTTTGAGTACGTAGTTCTAAAATTTTTTGCCAGTCAGTCTGAGAATCAGTAAATTCAGCATCAGTTTGGCTTTCAAATATGTCACCCATATTGAACGTTAAACTATCCCTGATCAAGTTTTGGCGAGAAAGCTTCCTAGGGTCCCTTTCCGAGGAACCACAGGACTTAGTTTTTAGTTCTTTGTTTTTTTAATTTTTTTCTGTTTTTATTTCCTCCACTAAATGAAAAAAAAAATATTAATAATAAATGATAATAGTAAATTAATGAAAATTATCTCCTTGCACTGTGATGCGCAAGCGTACTGCTGGGTTAATTGTCTGCAATAACTCGATTGTTTGCTAACAGATTGTTACAAATTTGAGGTGTTATTTCAAAATAAAATACTTAATTTGTAAAAATAAACATTTGATCAAACGATAATTACAAAGGAATTGAAGATTAAAAAATTAATGTGGATGTCATTTTGACATTTTTGAAGGTGACGTTTTAAAACTGTTTTACTTTGTAGAACAAGGCGCTGCTTTTAGATTTGCTAAATTTAATTAAAGAAGGTTTACCCGTTCCTGAGAAATTTTTTTTTTGGTTGAAAATCACAAAATAGCGTCCAAAGGAAAACAAAGAATTACGTCGATATGAACTTTTTTGCTAATTTTGGTGTTCTGATTCAGTTCCTGAAGTTCGGCTATTACGTTCCGGAAAATTCTGAATATATTTCTCATGATTCTTGTATAGGAAATACCAAAATTTATATTGCAACTTTATTATTACTGGTTTTTCATACTCCATTAAGATATAGTTAATTTTTGAGTTATTTGAGAAGTGTAAGAATATTATTTTGTTAAGATAATTTTCCAAGTTAAACAAATTAGTACTGTTTATACATAAAGTTCCTTTACGTACTTATTATATACTGCTAAAATATTATGTTTTTAATAACTTTTTTTAATTAACTTATCTTAAACTAGTGGAAAATTTTAATTCATTGTTAATATAATTTTACCTTTTTTTGTAGAAATTAAGTAGTTTTTAAAACATATATAAGTTTACATGTAATTAAATGAAAAAAAGAAGAGGTTTAACTTCTTAAGCGTATTTGATTGTAGAATTGTCTCTCTCTCTCTCACTCTCACTCTTTCTGATTAATTACTTATATCTTACTTATTCAATAAATTCCTTTATAATAAATTTCTAAATTAATCAAGGAGATGTACTGAATTTAGAAGTAAAACACTCCTTTTGTTTTAGACTTAACTAATATAATAACCCAGCTTAGCTCAAAATGTTGTATTTTCTATTAAACTACACTGAGATCTCAAAATAAAGCGTTTAGATCGCGTTTTACTTTCAGTTTTGTCTTACTCCTAACAACTTGAAGATATCCAGAATAAAATTTAAGTGTTTATAATAGTATAATCTGAAATTGAAACGGTGATTTAATCAAATGTGCTATTGTAAAATATTTTTTTTTCAGACTGTTAGCACAATGTCTTTATTAGCATAAAATTCTATTTTCATAATTATGTTTCTAATAGAGGGATGGCCAGGTTAATTTGTGTACATCTACAACGTGCGTTGTAATTTATGAAAAGTGGAATTTTTGGACTTAAAAGTTATTACTATATGAATGCACTAATTTCAACAATTTAATAAATGTGTTACGTTTAAATAATATCTAATTTAAATCATACATGAGATAGACTAAATTTTTTCCTAAACCTATAATAATAAAATTTTCCTATAAAAGCAAAGAGTTGTATGACTGATCGATTTGTTATTTTCCGATGAAAATATTGTCGTTTAATCTTATTTTTCAATAGAAATAAAATGCCGGAACTGTGTTTCGCTCATAGTGGTTAACGCGTCCTTCAGAATATCGCGCGATGCGATGTAAAATTGCGTACGAGTATTACACTATTACAAGTAACTAATACGTTCCAATATCAGAGAAAAATTAAGCCGAAGAAATAAGGGTACTAAATTAATATCGTTAGAGTCAGATAAAATTAATTACTTATATCTTACTTATTCAATAAATTCCTTTATAATAAATTTCTAAATTAATCAAGGAGATGTACTGAATTTAGAAGTAAAACACTCCTTTTGTTTTATTATGTAAAAAGATCATCGATATTTTTTAAATATTGTATGTTATTATTAACATATTATTATTGTATGTTATTATTATTATTAATAAAAAAAAAGAAGATAATGCCTTTGACAATGAGATAGTATGCGTTTAGAAATAAAAATCGTGTTGTGTTGTACTGTCATATATTTATTTGAATAATCTTAATTTTGAAAATTATTTCCCGCTGCTTATATTTGTGATTTGTTAAGAGGACCGGCGATACGCCAATTTTTTTACCTTTGAGTTTTTTATTGTAATTGAAACTAAGGTATAATAAATATGTTGTTATATAATATTACTTACATTACAGATTAGATAACTATATTATTTGTTTTTTTTTTTTTTTTTTTTAAATTATAGACAAATCGAATCTGTAAAGATAAGATAACTACATTTTATACTGCCTGCAATCACTCGCAACTGAACTGTCCAATAATCAGGTAGTGTTTAGTTTTTTGTTATAAATATTTTCGATCTTCCAGGTAATGAAGGCGTCGCGATCGGTTTCCTGCATGGTAGTGAAATCTTGATAAAAGTAGTATATTATATTAAACAGACGATGTCGTGTAGCGGTATAATAAAATATGTCACTTATTCACAAAATCCCAGATTCTCATTTGCTACCATAGTGCGATTTTGTGCTCTTCGGATTTCGAGCTGACGTAAGCAAATGGTATGAAGGAGAATTATGTATGTAGCTTTCAACAATCGTCGATTGGAATTTTCCCTTGAGAGATGTGTGTGCTAGTTACGTGTAAAATCGGGCGAGAGGCAAAATTGAAGTTGAAGGGAAAATTGTTGAAGCAGACGAGAGCATATATATATATATATGGAAGGTGCGAAAACCATACCGGTTTCAGAAACCGTTTTTGGAACCGGTACGGTTCCAAAAATCATCACTTCTGCAGGTATTAATACCATATATTTGAAGGTAGTACTTTGTATTTGGATTCGTGGCCGCATATATTTTAACTACGATATCGAACACTAGGGCTTTCGTAGTTTCAAAGCGAACTACTAAATGTATAATTCCACCAATCCGGAAACGGAGATACTTATCCAAATGATCGAGCGGTTGGGGAGTTCTTTGAAATGGTGAAATAATATCTTCCATGGTTACAGTTCGCTACAATCTGAAATACTTCTGCGAATTTCTTGTGTCGCCGTCCTACTCACCACAACGACTCGTCTGAAGATTGGAACAAGTATGTGACAACGTGAATCGCATCAAAGTTACCTCAGTACTATTACATCTCATGTAAGTTAATAGAAAATTAGTGTTAAATAACTTTCAGTTTGTATTATTAAACATTATAATTGTTAATAGTATAAAAAATCGAATGGCGCCGATCTTCGTAATAAATACCAATAAAAAACTAACGCATTATTGTATGTGTAAATCATGAATACTAATATATATGCGTAAAATACTCGTGCATATACTTCAATCTCCATTGTTTTTATATTGTTTTATTAGACGTAATTATTATCTCTATCTTTAATATTTTATTATTGTCATTGAGTATCATTACTCATTTATTTCCTCATAAGTTTCATATGTTTGTGAAATAACTTGCTATATGAAGTAATGCCGGATATTTTCTTCATCTAGTTAATTTCTTTTCTCATATTTACTTATAGTTTTGCGTTAAACCAATCTTTAATATGATCCTTTGTTTAAATCAAATAATTGTTATTTGTCTAAAAGAACTAAAAAGTCTTATTAAAAGATTTTTTTGTTCTTTTTAAGATATTAAAAATCTTTAAATGATATATGAAAAGTATATTCATTTTACAAAATCAAAGCTAAATTCAAAAATCACTTTAATCAAATTTCTGCGTGATCAAGTGATTATTAAAATTTTAGACGAGTGATACAGTTAAACATGAAGATTAATCTATCTTGAGTGTACTGTTGATGGATTGAACCATGTTTAAAACGTAGACTGAAGAAGAATTTTTATTGATACCTGCTACAAATTTAAATCATAGGCTGTAGTGGTATTAATAAGTACGGATACAGTTTTATAAAGTTATTGTTGTATATATTGTAACGAAATTAAAATGTTTCTTTATTGTATGTATATAAATAAAAGACATGTTACAGTAAAAACTCCATGGAAAAAAGAATTCAAACTAATGAATCCCCGAAAATTAAAAATTAAATCAGTGGTCAGTTAACATACGATTAACTGTTATAGTATTATATTTATTTTTTGTCAATTATTTATTCTTTTCATTGTATATAATATTTAATTATTGATAAACTGGCGTTATTTTATGTGACCATTTAAACTGGCTTTTTTGTCGGCTAAAGCAATAATGCTGACCAGAATTAATCTTGTTGCATAACGCATACATCTTGGATATATCTTTAATATTTATATTAAATAAAATATTAATTTATTTTTTAATACTGAAATCTGTATGAAAGTCTCTTATTCTAAATAATATTTCCATTATGATAACTAAATATATAAATATGACATCAAATTTTGGAATAAAAATTCTAAAATTTTATAAATAATATTTTTTCATGCTCCATTTAAAAAAGAATCTTACGGTGTATATATCAAAGTACAAGTGATATTTTTAATTCGTTTTTATAGAATTAAACAAATAATAACAAATATAACAAAATTTGTATGTAACAATTATAATTAAATTTAAATAAAAATGACGATTATTTATTGAGGATGAAAATACAGATACAATTTTATTATTTTCAGAAAAATGTTAATGAGCACTGATTATTAATCATTTTTAAGATATCAAAATAAGTTTTAAGGATTTAAAAAAAAATTAATTTTATTGCGAATCGTTATCGATATGTTGCTGAAATATATACAAACCGTATAATCCTGAACATGTTTATGTACATATTTTAACTTAGAATGGCCGGTATTCGAACCCAAGATCAGCTGATCTAGAAGTTGGTATGTTAATCACTACAACTGGCCGACGGCCAAATATTTTTTTAATACAGAATTCAAGAACATATTTTTAAAGATTTTCTTTTAAAATGAGATTTAAATCATGTACTCGGAAATAAAATAATGAACTGAAGAAAATGAAGTGGAAAGTTATAAATAAAATTCGAAATGAATGAGAAATAATTAGAAATTAATAAGAATAAAACGTTTTCATCCTTTATATCAACCGTGTTTAATTTAATATCTATTCTGAGTATCATGTATCTACCAATAATTATATATATATATATATATATACTTGTTTTTTTTACGCGATATAAAACTAAAATATAATAAGATTTTTTGATCTCTTATATTTATTTGAAATACGAGTATATTTGGTTTGACGAATAGTAGAGATATTGAAAAAAGGATTAGGTATCCTTGTATCAAAATGGGTGGAGTTGTTGACATTCTCATTTACCGGGCAGTCAGTTCGCGTTATCTTCTCCTGTCATTCTAATACCGTTTCCTCTTGTTTTCATTTTTACATATACATGATTGTTTTTTTTTTGTAATGCATATATAGTGATTGAAATAATAGAGTACCATATGAAATAAAGGTAGAAAAAAAAAATGTAAATGTGTGTGTGCGCTCGCGCGCGTAGCAAAGTAAAAAATATACTTTTTCAATTCATCTAGTTATTTCTTCTAGTTTCAAAACTTACTAGTTTTGACTTTTAGAACACTAAAGTGAAACTTTTTAGAAGTTTTGACTTAGAAGTCAAGGCTAATAACTTAATAACCTTTACTTAATGCCAACTTCAACCAACTTCTTGATGATTTTTTATTTTTTTTAAAGACGATCTTACATTTTTAATATTGTTTAATTTTTTTAGTTTTACTATTATTTATATAGAACAGGCTTAAAGCAAAAGATTATCTGTATGAGAATAAGGTCCTTTGCGAAAAACGGAAAGGCGTTGTGTTTGCGTGATAAAAATATGAAAAGTAACGCAGAGAATCGACATAAAGACACATTGATCGAGCGTGAGAGAGGCTTCTTGAATTGGGGAAACATCATTTTCTTTAGATTTGCCAAGAAATTTTCTTAAATTTTTGCGCGAAAATTCTTTGATATCAGAGTTGTAATAAGGCTTATCATTTCGCTAAAAAAAACCCAACAACAAGCAATGATTACGAGAAAAAAAAGCTAAAGGGAAAAATAATTTTAATTCGTTTTTTTAACAACGTAACTTTTCGTTAAAATGATTCCACTCAAGATATTTAATGGGAATTAATTTATCTCTAAAAAGTAAAAAAAGGATCATTGGAACACATAAAAAAACTTGAAATTCATTTTTGATGTTGATTAAAAAGTATGACCTGACCCGCCAGTTATTTTAATCTTAAAAAAAGATCGCACCGGCTACTTACGAAATATCTCATATTATCTTTAAAATATATTATCAGCTTAGAATTCATTTAATTATGAAATTATTCATACATTATTACTTAATTTCAGCCAGTTGTTTTTGAAACTCAAAGATAACTGATTAATAAATAATTTTAAAGCCGGTCTCCGTGGCGCGACTGGTAGCGTCTCCGTTATTCATCCGGCGGTCCCGAGTCCGAATCCTGGTCAGGTATGGCATTTTCACACACGCTACAATTCATTCATCTCTATCCTCTGAAAAAATACCTAACGGTGCTCTCGGAGGTTAAAAAAAAAATTACTACTCATTAACAATGAGTTGAAGTTACTAACAAGTACACTAGATTTTACATTTTGTATTCGTTATATTACAGTATAATTTATATAAATATATATATATATATATATATATATATATAAAATATATATTTATAATATAATATTATAAATATTTATACATTTATATTATATACATATAATAAAATATAATTTTGTTGTATTAAATTTTTGCAATAATATTAATAGATATTTTATTCCGATAAATATTTTCAGAATACTGTTATTAGATAATAAGTGATTAATTTTTTAATATGATTTCTGAATATGTAATACTATATATAAAGTAGATTAAATTGAGCTAATCGTATTAATTATATTGAATATTTCGTATGTATATATTATCATTTCGAATCCCGAAATGATAATATATACATACGAAAACCAATTTCCCGATTTTTCGAAATTCGACCTTGAAAAGGGTGAAGAAAGGTGTAAAATTTTGAACAATGGCTGCAAATTTATATGGTTGCGGCTCCACCCGCGTTGTATGGTTGCTTGCGTTTCCCGTCGCGGTCAATTTTGTATTTTATATTTCTTAGTCAAGTACCGGAGACGGATGCAATCAGTCGCGTCACACGTGTAGATAAAAGTGGCAGTGGCTGAGTTGGTAAAGCCGCCGTGTCATACACCGTCTCACCCGTTAAAAAATCGGAATTTAAAAATATCGCGAAAACCCGTTTCTATATATATTTATCCGAAGTGTGTTTGCAAGCCCAAATTTAATTAATATCTTGTTTCGAAATCGGGAAAAATTTGCAGTCATTGTTCAGAATGTTTCACCTTTCTTCACCGATTTCAAGATTGAATTTCGAAAAATCCTGAAATTGGTTTATGGATATTTACATGAAGGTTATACACGTCAAATATATTTAGGTGTATGATTATAGGAATTGCTAAATTTTGTTATTGACTATAAATTTATCAGTGACTGAACACTGCAATGAACATGTTGTATATGTTGAGTATTTTTCGCCTGATTGAAAAATAAAAAATTAAAATAAAATTATATACATGATAGGTAGATGTTTCGAAAATGGACGAAATTATGAAAACCGTATGCATTTCACATAAGTAACAATAATGGAATAATGTAGATGATATTTAGTTATACACACACACGCGCGCGCGTGTGAGAGAGAGAGAGAGGTGTGAACTTTTGAAAACATTTTTTTTAAGCACTTTTATTTTGATATTTCACTATATGATTTGCATTTTTCGGTTTGGTGAGCAATCTATTCCGAAATTTTAAGTTAAGTACCTTTATTACAAAAAAAGCGTAAGCCGTTGTAATTTTGTAGATACATGAACAAACGTAATCTACGCATCTTAACATTTTATATCTAATATACTCTTACGTACACCAATATAAATATTCAATTAAAAAGATGTTCTTAATAAAAACTGAAAAAATTGAACGTTAATAATGTTTTAATTTTTTTTTATCAGACATGCTAGTGTGTTAAGTAATTATGTTAGTATTCATATTAAGCGTTGATGTTATTGATTTTTGAAACCTGTCGCATTGTCATAACTGAAGGCAGTGACACGTTAGACAATATAATTTGTGTTCTTTTATTTAGTTTCGTACAGTGTATGTATAAATAAAGGTGTGAACTTTATTTGTTCAAATGTACAGTACCAAGATTTATGAATTTACAACATTTGTGCATTTGGTTACTGCTAATGCAAATGGAATGAGTATATTTATATATTAACAAGGCCAACAGTATAATTTGATTAAGATAAAGTAAAATATTTAATTATTTCTTAAATTTCCTATAGTTCCACGTATTTGAATGTATATATGGAGCAGTATGATGAATTGAGTTGTTATTTTTCGGGTATGTATTTATGATTATGTATTTTCCACTTATAATCTGATAAAATTTGATTGCAAGCGTAGCTTTTATTGCGAATTTGCAAAAATCTTGGGTTTTGAAAAGATTTACGCATTTACATAATTATTAATAAAACATAAGGAGGTTTAAAACAGGACATTTATTTGTGATAAATAATAACCCAGCAATACACAAATGTACACAAACTGTGTAATTATCCAAATTTAAAATAAATAATTTTAAGAAAAAACGTTTCATGAATTCTTCTTCGCGTTTACTGATATTATGATCGTTTAATTTATGTTTCTATTAATAATTTTTTCATGTTTATCAGTTGTAAATTATTTACTAATGCTAATCTCTTCAAGGTAATGCTATTGTGAGTAACAGCCAAAGAAATTTCTTTGTCTCCAATAATAGCTTTTTCCAAAATTATACTCTACGATTAATGAATTATGAACACAACAGCTTCACGATGAAAATGGGCTTCGTGTGTTATTTGTGTCTTAATGCATGAATTTGTCCGCATCTAGTGTAAGTTAATTCACTCTAATTATCACATTTTGTCATTATATGACAGCTGGAATTAGATCAGGTCGGTCATGAATCCAAACCATGACATTCCATTACAGCATCGTTACTTCAATTCATGTGGTGTTATGCACTTTAAATATTTCAAATATCTCTTACCGTCTCTAGCCCTGTTATTCTCAATTTGGCCTGTAGTATATATCGTGGCGTTTTCAGTAAATAACGATTATTTCTATTGATCAATTTTTTTTTAAAGAAATAGTAATTTTTACAATGAATTTTCCTCTTTAAATATATATTTTTAAA
>JAAAKQ030472844.1:7625-23347 GCA_010016005.3 Zanna intricata | reverse complement strand
TATATGTATTTCTTACAATTCTACCTTAATCGATATCACGATTTTATAAAAAAAAAAAAAAAAAAAAAAAAAAAAAATAGAGAATAATTAAATATATTGAAAGGCATTCGGCGAACGTAAATATTTACAATAAAATGCTTCAATAGAAGTTACTCCTGATTCTTAACAAAATCAGAACAATTCTTATACAGTATACTTTCCGGTTGTTATGTTTACATACAGTACTTTCCCGCCGTTATGTTTATCAATTATAAATATTTCGTTACGCCACAATAAAATCTGAAAATAGGGTCCTAAATAACTGCTACTGTTTTTTGATACGGTTCTATTTATCTTTTTATAAAAATAAAATCAATCGTGTAATTAATGAATAAAACTATACGTAGTATGACATAAGCAAACTGTTAATGAAATATTGAAAATAGAAGTACATTCAAGAACAATTTACATCGATTGAGAATAAAGAAGAAACGCCATTTCCATTATTAAAAAACGGAATTAGAACGAGTGCTATCTGTACTTGTAACGGAAGAAATAAAAAGTAGGCGAAAACACTATAAAACAATTAAATTAAAAAAAATAAAATAAAAACCAAAAGAAAAGCAGTACGTTTTATATGTATAAAATATATAACGAATTAAATAATCATTATAGAATTCTTATAATAAATAATAATCTATTTAGGTATTACAAAATCATTTATACATTTTTGAAAACGATTAAATTTTAACGGTTGTTTTTTAGCGACTATATTTACAAATTAAAAATGAACTACTTTCACTAAGACTACTAAGTGTTACTTTATAATTTCACGAAGTTAACGTTTAAAACGGAATAAAGGGCTGTAAAGCCTTTCGCACTTACACAAGGATTGCAGTGCTAACTGAATTGCGGGGTAGTGTAAGTCCTCATATACAACTGCTTGTTACTCTTTAAATATGACATTTGACCTTTAGTTTGTAACAAACTCGATGTAGGCCTACACAACAGCGATATCTCGATAGCCAGTACAACTACGACCTGCATTCGACCTTGGACACCGACTCAGTTGTTTTTCTTATACCCTCGTCTATTTAATCGACGGCGGTTTTACTGGAGTTCTGTCTCACGCTTTCCGATAAATATAATTAGATATATTTTACTTTTCCCCTTTTTTTGTTTTATGTGCTGTGCAAAGAACCGATGGCTGAAACAAAACTTTGAAGCTTCAATCTATCATGAACTCATCGGTTTCACCGTTTGTTTAGTTAATCGTTCTACCGTTCGTTTAGGGCCGCGTTTGGTTAAATTACGCATTTAAATTCATAATAAAATACCGATTCCTAACATGAATGTAAACACCTTTTACAACTCGATAGTTTTATGTGTGGCTATTAGCCGTAGCTGTTACTATATAATTTTTCTCTTATTTGTTCTAAAGTACCCCGCTTTTCGCAAATTCCAGACACACGTGAAACAGTTTGTTGAAGTTAGTTGATGAAGGAAAAAATTAATAAAGGATTGCAAAAACTTTCTAATACAATTTTAAAGAAGAAAAGGTCTAATACACTTAAAATTCAGTTCTTTTATACTAATTTCACGCATGGAATGCCCGCATTTAACGTTTTTATTTTATTAGTGGAAACTTTTTTCCAGCATTTAAATCGATTTTTGGATTTTTTTTTTTTTTAATATTTATTTTGTATTTCTATTTAAATTTATTTTAAAGTGATTTTTTTATCTACTAACGATTGTTTAACAGTCAAAACTCCCACATAATCATAGGTTTTTTTAAGAACGGTTCTTGAACTTTTTTCTTTGTTTTTTAAAACGTGTAGGTTAAGAACCGTAACTTTGTAGGCGATCTGGCAAGAGTCACAAGCCACTCCCGAAAATGACATAACTGTTTTCGTGAAAATTACCTATGTATCGTGACACATTAACTAGGAAAAGAGATGAATATTTATAGTTGAATTCTTCGCCAGGCCGAATATACGGTTGTATTTCGGCACGCCAAGTTCATCTTAAACGCAGTTGATATTCAACTTACAAGCGACGCCTTCAGTCTGTTCAACAAAGGGGTTGACTTTATAGTAAACGTAATTACTTTCAGTGAAAGTAAACTTGATACTGTCGCTTGTATGCGTCAAAGCATAAGAAAGATCGAAGCATTAGATCTTGATAGTATAAAGTATAAATTAATAGTACGCCGTCTGTTATAAATCGATGCTTTATATATATACCTTTTCATCTCAGTAGGAGAAAATTTAAGTATCAAGCAGTTATATTTTTAACCACTCATTCAGACGTTTAGAATTAATGTTGATTATGATTGCTACTTTATTAAGTCAACATATTACTAAAGTAAAATGTTTTGAAATATTTTCATATAACGAAATTTGTTCAGTAGTTTTTTTTAAAGTTTAATTAGTTTTATAACAAATTCCTGCCACCAAAGCCCAGAAAAACTGAGAACGAAATTTTTTATTACATTTTAATTTTTATTAGTATTTAATGTTGTTATTAATTTGATAGGTAGATTAATTTTGACATTTTATTTTTAGTACATTTTTGTACATTACAGTATATATTTTATTACTAGTACTCGTATACTACTTTTGCGGCAGTATTTGTTCAAATTTAAGTTCATGTACCAGCAAATTACATTATCTATATAATGGCTACAATTAATAATGATGAATTCCATACATAACTGTATTAAAAAAACATTGTTCTTGAATAAAATATAATAATATATATATGTAATTTATAGTACTCATAGTCATATAATACTGAACAAGTAGCATGTGTGTACTTTCACTTTCAGCCGGTATCTATTATGTGATATTATCTCTCTCATTTTCAATCTCTTATTTCTGTCGTGCGAAAGGCACGAGCGCTTAAATTTTTAGTCTTTTTTTTAAATTTTTTTTATTTACACGAGATACCTATTTTTTTAAAATGAAAATCTTAGTTAGTTTACTCTTAATTATGATATGATAAAAATGATTATTAGTATTATAATGTTCAATATTATTGGTTCACAAGTAACTAATAGATAATAAATTCATTAATGTACACCTTACACTATTCGATTTAAGTACCCGTTTATAAATTAATTTTCGATTAGTTTTTATTAAGGTTTAGTTTTTTTTGGAATCTGACAAATCTTTTGTTTTATAATGAATATATTATTATAATTCTGAGACTAAGAATGGTAATTTAGCTGGTATTCATGCATATGATTCTTTAAATTTAGATATGAACGGACGTTTCAAATGGTTAATACAGTATGTGTGTGTCATGCTGGAAAGGTCATAGCAGCTTTAAATTAAAAAATTACAGTCGTGCTTAAGCAATTTTCATCTCGGTCCTGAATGAAAATAATTTGAATAACAACTTTGTGTTCATTTCCTTTTTTTTAAGTTGAAAGCTTTATTCTTCAAATCTGAACTTTTTCAGGATTCTCGTTTATATTTATTATTTAAATTTAACAGATTAGTGTCTGTAAATAAGTTTTAGTTATTTACTGAATCTTAAAAACCTTTTCAAAATAAAAATCACTTATTAAAAATAAGAGTACAAAATGAGTTTCGTGTGCCCCTTAAGAGGTTTGTTTACCATTTTATAGAATGAATCCCGATTTAAAGTCGAGTCGGTAATTTTTAAACAGGTTTCTTTTTCGTAAACTGCGATACTGAACCGTTCCTATCATTAACTCTATTTCAGTTCGCCTACCCGACCAAACGATAGGTTATACTACAAGTTTTAAATTTAATAAATAAAATGAATAATAAATATAAAATAATATTAATAATTTTTAATCGTAATACGAGATTTCTGTTGCAACGTTGAATAATAATAAGTGAACAAAACTATAACGAAACCTAACATGCTTGCATAGCAACGCTTGACACAGGCCAGACAAGACAGCAGGAATGTGGGCGAAGTCAGCTAGTCTAACGTAGAGTACACTACACGTTGTATACTCTGCTGTCTTGATTCGGTTTCACCGGTGACGCAACACTCATGTCCGAGCACTGTTTATTCACTTATTTCACGATTAACTATTTTGTAACGAGTAACAAAAACATTGTGCTTCCCTTATAGTAATATTTTTTAAAAAAATTATATATATGTGGAACAATACAGTCGATATTTTACAACAACTGATGTTATTAAAACAAAATAAGTAAAAATAAATGTTATGTTTTCAATTAGATATTGAATTTCTTAATGCTACGTTATCACAAAATAACGACTCTATTAATATTCCACTTCATATTTTTGTCATAATGATAGAGAATTCCGTCAACCTTTAATGAAATATCAATAATATTGCGTCAGAACGCTTGTATAATATTAGAATAAGATATTCTACAGAACTGAAAAAAAAAAAAAATTGAAAAGATTGTTTGATAATTAATGTTTTTATTTTCGATTAAATAAGTCTACCTTTTTTTAATGAATCGCTCGAGTTACTAGTTGTTCCTAGAAAGATGAATAATAAAACTTTTTATCTAAGTGTATCGTCGAGGGGGACATATCCATTATGAGGCGGTCGCCCGAAAACGTTTCCTCTACTGCTTCAACTCAACACCTCATTTTACAAATAATCGTTATAAATTCAACGGGAGAGTGCTTCAGTTTTTTTTAAAGAAGTCATAAACTTAACGTCGCATAACTGCAGCTGGACGATAAAGAAACGGGTTATGGAGTTATATATGTTTTTAAATCACGATGTTTGCGCACCGAACACTAAATTCTCTCGGTCGAGATCAGTAGCAGGTAGATTCTTACGAGGTTTATAACCAAACACACAATAAGAAATTAAACATCATAAAAGCAGTAATAAACCACAGTTAAAATAGAATTTCATTCCTACTTTATTCATATTAGGTTTTCCTTTTTTTATTGCCGTGCAACCAAAGAATAAGAAGAGAGAACAGCGACCAAGACATGTTATACTGCATAGTGGTTGTTTTTACGAATGTTTACTTCCATCCACTTTTATTGTATAAGTAGAACACTGCGCGTGTAGACAGGATAAATTAAAATAAAAAACTCTACTTAGAACCACAAAGTCTCAAGTTTTTACCGATAGGGTCTTTATATAATCAATCACCAATCTTTTCTGATTGATTCGTCCTAATTCAGCGACTTAAATAATCAAATGATTACAAACCGGTAACAGGATAATTAGGTAAAAGATTAAAGATGACTTTTGCTACAAATTTCTAATACAATAGTTCATTTTCAGAAAAGGCTTTAGGCATACCCGTTGAATTTTAGTTTTTCGAATTGATTTTGAAAAAAGGGTTTTCAAAGCAAAATAATCGACATAAAGAGGCTACTTAATTTGAGACCGTCTAGTTTTATGAAAATTAGCCTTCTATTATTCTTTAATCTTCTAATTAGCAATTAGTATCCTAATATTCCTTATGTGTATTTTCAATCCATCTTTCACTTCTAAAAATTTCTTGAAATTATTATTTTTTAATGAACAAACACATTATCGTTTAGTATCATACCCAACAATGTAGTTTTTAGGAACAAAACATTCTTATTTGTAAAACAGGAGAATAAAATGTTTATACACCAAAAATGTTTATGAATTCAACATTGCCTAGCTAGCACGGCGCTAAACCCCAGCTCAATATTTTTGTTTACTTCCCTCTTATTTGTGTCATAATTTCTATCTTAAATCTAGCAGGAATGGAAACTCATGATATACAACAGAACTTTATGATAAATATATTAGTGAGCTATTTAGAGGCGGGGAAGGGGTATGACATGTAATTTGTAATCTACTCTAAATTTATTATAAATAAATATTTTATATAGCAATATTAATATTAAATGATTTTTATAGAAATATTTTATATTTTATAATAAGTGTTATTTTTATTTTTTTAAGAATAAACACGTGAAATTTAATTATATTACTTACTTTATCTTTATGAAATAATAATAATAATAATAAATACAAGATATACTAATAAGTAATTCCAGAATGTGTGTGTATGTATGTATCTGTGTATGTGTGCGCGCGCGCGCGTGTGTGTGTGTGTGTGTGTGTGGTGCTCTATTGTGGCTCCTACGCAGACTGCGGCCTATGCTACAAGGAATATTTCATTTCTTTTTAATATAAGTATGAAATGTTTGGTTGACACAATTATACTGATATGTTTTTTCGAAACAAATATTTAATTTTGCATTTTTCTAAGTTTGAGATAGTGTTTTCTTTTTACCGAAAGAATACTTTATTATTGCCCCCTTATTTTATACGGGCGTCAATTCAAACCTTTTCCTACCTGAAAGCAGAATTATTACAAAAAAGTAATTAATGATTTTTTTTTTTTTTTAATTCTACATGTGTAACAATCATAATTACATATAACTGTTATTTTGCAACATTAAGTTTTAAGTCTACAATTAAAATATAATATTGCAAAAGAAAAACTGATACTCGGCGCCAATATTGTAATTATTTCGAACATTTAAAATGATGTATGTATTTGACTGGTATTATTTTGGCTCTGTTCTTTGGTTAATTAATATTTGCTTTGAGTTATAAAAAATTAGAAAATGTAACGGTGTTCCCACAGACATAAAGCTGATATTTTAAGAAAATAAACTAACATTGTAGAATACCAATGTTATTAAAGGATTTGAGAATGATTATTGTGGAGCTAAGCTTACTTTATTATTTTTTTTAATCGATTTATACTGAATGATTCTTTGATGTAGCCAATCGTTCGTTTAGGAAAAAAAATTCTAAAGATCTCACATCTAACATATAGTACGGATGCATAAAAAGGTTGCGTAAATCGGCCTATTACTTTCAGATTTTTTATGTAGATCGTAGAATATCTAATCGCTCTAAGTCAAATGTTTTATAAAACATCCGCTTTCAAAAATTTTTCAGTACAAGAGTTTTCAAAAAATATCTTTGGAAGTCCTCGCATTAGGTCCATAGGATCACGAATAAGCAATAATTAACTCTAACGGTAGATCGTCTACATAAAATTTCTATGCAAGTAATAATCAAAGATTAACGGCCGTCCCAGGAGTAGCAAGATCTTTTTTCAGGCTTAATAAGGAGAGTAATGAATGAAATGGTTTCTTGTTCCCTTCTTGAGTGATCCGAATTTACTGTTACATTTAAGCTTGCCAAGTCCACTAAAATACAAATAATACGGTAGTTCCTTCTTTAGTTGTAACGGGATACCGATGCCTGCTACGCTAAGTCGACTTTTTTAGGATGATTTTGGTGTAAGGAAAGCTTTATCGGCATTATCCTAGAGTACATTTGTGAGAAGATTTGTATTTATCCATGTAGTGTTTTAGTGTTATTCCAATTGTCTTTCGTATTTATTTCCAAGGCAAAAGCCATTGAAGAAACGTGACCATAATCATCTAGTCGCTGAAAACTGATTGAAAAAATCACATATGTTCTTATTCAGGACAGTTATTCTAACCCACAGATTTCCTGAACGATGCCATCTACTTGCAGATTGTAGAACAGCCTTGTTAGAACAGTCAAAAGAAAATTAATTCCACAGATCTACCATTTAAACAATTCTGAAAGTAAGACATAAAAATGTAACATATTTTTAAATTAAATACGAGGAAATTAAATTATTCGCTACTACCTCGTAATAGTATGTACATGCATTTATTACACTGTCATTATCTAATGATTGGATAGCGCATCATAAATAAATTCCAGCTATCATCAATAGAACTTTTGACCTCAGAGATAGGTACAATAAAGGAAACGTTCGCTAAATAAAATTAATATTGCGGAACGGGTTGTATACTGCCACTTTTTCAAGGAAGGTCAACTTAAAGATTTGGTATGTTAAATATTTGTTCGCGAAAAGAAAAAAAAATTTGCTTGTTTCAGTTTTTCTTTACTGAACAAGGCGTTATTAATTTTGGTCGCAAATCATGTTCAACAGTACAACAACAGCTGTTGGCTGAGTTAGGCCTATAACTGAGAAAGCGGTGCAAAAGCGGTCGAACGGGAGAACCATTGTATTTGTAAATAGAACAGCGGTATAATGTCAAGGCTGTTAGGTGGAAGTGAGGCCACCTTGTTCGGTACACACCAGGCAGCACCTCAAGCAGGAACAATATGCAGTATAATAATTATATTAAACTGTGCATTTGTGTGTGTGTGTGTGTGTGTGCGTGCGCGCGCGCGCGCGCGTGTACGCATGCGATTTATGTTTTAAGTTTATATAAAACTAATTAATACAGGCTTAAAGTGATCTGATTTTAGCGTATTACTTAAAAATCGGTTTGTTTTTAATGCAAAAAAAAAGGAATTCAAATAAAAAATCTTACATCAGCTAAAACGCAATAAAGTTAATTTCAGAACAATAATAACAACAATTATGATACACCGACCAGTCGTATAATGCTTTCAAAAGCATAACGATGTATGCTTTTTTAGATTTATGAAATTTTGCAGCTGAAATTTTACGATGTGTAATTTACTGCCATAAACAAGGAGACCGGCAGTCATAACACTCTGCTGATTTATAGACAATTAAGTAATTAAAGGATATTATAATTATTTTAAGATTCTTTACATATTATTAATTTTAAATAAAATTTCCATAATTAAAATAGTATTTATAACAATCCATATGGTGGTATGGACTTTTACTTAAATTAATATTTAAAAATAAGTTTAAAAAATTTTTATTTAGGTCGTTAAAGAATAGGAAAGTGTTAAATTAATCATAAGCGTCACTGTACCGATATGCAAATGCGCTCACTTATGTGTACTTTCATAACCCCACTTAATGAAATCTTATGAAGAAATTTTCCTTTATCTAGATAAAAATTATATATATATATATATATATATATATATATATATATATATATAAATATATATACTTTTTTTTCTTTTTTTTTTTAAGAAATTGTTCTTAAATGTTAACTAATAACTACAGTCCAGCGCATTTTGTCGGTATGTAGGTCGTTAGCTAAAACGGATCACACCCACAGGCAGAATCAAGCTGCTAAGATTGTCCATCGAGTGTTGGCATTGAAATACTGATTTGCTGATACCCGAATACCTTACTATAAGTAACTTCCTCAAACCTTTTTCAAAGACAACATTTATAACCTATGATAAGTTTAAAAATATATAAAATTAAACTATCGCCTTAATAATGCTTAGAATAGCTTCACTCATGATATCTTTTTTTTTTAATTTATAATAAAAATAGAATAAATACTTTATTCCCATTTATGTCTATTTCTTTACAACTCTATTCTTTTTATTTATTTACAACATACGAATTGTTTAAAATAAAGTTTTCAGGATTAATTTATGTCAGTCTAATTTAAATTCTAGCTAAGTCTTAATATAAAATAACCATAACCGGTGTGACCGGATGAAAAAAAATTTTTTTTTTGTTTTTCTTGGTCATCAGGAAGCACTATCAAAAAGTTTAATCGGAAAGTCAGTGAAAGGAAATAAAATTTGAAATAACTCTCCAGAGAATAAATTTCGGTATTTTCTACTGCTTTTCCCATTCTGATAGTAATTTAAAAAAATATAATTGATGAAATGCCAGACGGTTCACGTAGTTAGTCGTTACAGAAGATCCTTTAACGTAAATAAATGGAATATATCTTAATAAACACAAATTATGGGTACAGATAAACGATAGCCATCGATACACCGACCGCTAGAAGCATCCGTTATACCTATAGGAAAATATGCACAAACTATTGTAAACTTATGGAAGATAACGTCGGCGGTCGAACCGTATTTACTAAAATATTTGATCATCCATCCGTTTAACGCCACCTACAGTCACAAACATATTATATTTATTGTACGTAACGAAATAGCGATATTAGGAAATTTTCCCTTTTTAACATAATAAGAATCCAGTAGAATGTCTTTACCTGCTGATTGAAAATATTGATCGACATGCCATGTTGAAAACTGATTAAAGAATTAACAACTACGCTCCGGCGATCTCCACCTCAAAATCCGCGAACCCGAAAGATTGCCACATTGTAAGTTCCACTCTTCCTGTTACCTTACCAAGAAGAAGAGTGAATTACGGAGACGCGCCCAGCAGCTAGCATCCACAAGAAGAAGAGGTGTCCAGCCCAGCAGCCCACGACAGAGACCCGTGAAGAGACCTGCACTTTCCCCCGTGAACCCCTCGGGGCCACGGGTAAAGGTTTACGGTATTGTAACTCGCTTACAGCCGGTTTTATGGAAAGGCAGGCGAATGAAGAAGAGAAGAAGATGAAGAAGAAAAGAAGAACCATCCCACGACGAGGTTCCAACAGACAACCCAGCAGAGAACAAGCAGGAAGGGCAACCAAACGGAGGAAGACGCCAAACTTCTCACCTACAACCCGTCTTCCTCAACATACTTACGATTTACTTCAGCCAGCACATGCGACTCCTTCCGGAAAGGGGAGAAGCATTGCTTCCGTCAAATACTAGGGTTCCGAAAGGCACTAGCACCGAATGGACTTCAGTGGCTGGACTGAAGGAGAATCATGTCGGAAGCACCGGGTTATTGCACGCCCAGCCTCCCAAATTCAACTCCAGTGTTTCTACAAACACCCAATGGAACGAAACGCAAATACCAAATCCGTCCATAAACTAGAACTAAAATCTAACACTGCCAGTTAAAAATAATGACCCGCCCTATACAAGAAAGACACCGCAGCAAGGAACATCAGTCCAGGCTCTGCGAATTGTGGGGAGGAAATGCAAACTCCCGCCACCCTTGCGTTCCGTTCCTTTCCAAACAGATTAGATAAAATCAAACTAATAACGGTATTCCTTCTTTGCCAATTAAGACACCAAGATACTCGACAAATATTTCCATAATTCTATACTCTATTGAAGTAGTACTGTAGTAATTTGATCTTTAAAAACGTGGAAAAATAACAAACAGGATTTTTTTTTTGTTTTCTGATTTTTTTATTTGTTTTAGAGTTGATATTAACTATCTCCAAACTTTCTTTTATTGGGACTATAACTTCGAATTTTTCTCGGCGTGGATAAAATAAATGTACAGATGTATTTTCGTAGTCTAGATATAGAAGTAATCATTATCCTAAGTAATTAGAACCAACTTACATAGAGAAACTACTCTTGATATGCGCTTTTGTATCTCTGGTACTTCAGGTGCATCAACCGTAAAAAAGGCTGGAAGAACAGATAGTAAAAGCAACAAATTAATACACCTTTTTCAATTGGCAAACAGTGAAATTTTATATATATATATACATACACAGATATATACTTGCTGTTCATTGAGGGAGAATTAACCATTAATATATTCTAATATAATAACATTCATTTGCTTCAATATGAACAACTTCATACTGCTCAGGCTTAAAGATATGGTGTTATATGCCGATACAGGAACAATTTAAAATTTCTTAATTATTATTATTATTAAAGCCGACATTTATTCGTGAATTCTATAACTCTGTATATTAAATCAGTATATATATTGTTTATAATTTAATAATAAAGGTGATAAAAAATTAATCGCCATTTATAACGGTTATAAATGGCGATCGGGTTTTATAAATACATATTATGTAGAATTACAATTAAATACTCTATTTTACATTAAAAATATTTGAGATTCCGTCCATACTGGAGTAAGGTTGTTGTTTATATAATAATTTTTGGATTACAGTGAAATAGATTATTATTAAGTGTAATAACGATTAATTAGCAGATAGAGGTATGTAAGTACGAGAAATATCTTTATTAATTTTAATTAAAAAAAAAATAAAAATAGTAAATGTGGTATTACCTGAATCATAAAGTACCTTCCGCACCGAGAATATATTTATATTTAACTTCCTTGAAAGTTTAAATGATTCAGAGCTATAGTGAATTAAAGTTGCTTATCTACGAGAAAAACACTTCACGAGAATATTTACATTTGTGTATGAGAGAGCGCGTGCATGTGTATGCGCGATTGAATGTCTTCAACAATACTTGGCAATGCGGCCTCTGCAATCTATGTACCACTCCTCTGTATCTCCGTCTTCTCTGTATTTGCATAATAACGCCATACGAAGAGAAACTGGTTCAGATTTCGTCACGTTTTCTAAAATGCCTTAACATTGTTAATGGCATTATAACGCATTCCGGTTGTAGTCGTACATTATTATTATTATTATCTCTGCAAACAAGTTATTATTAGTTTTATTCCAAAAGGTACTGAACTTTTGAGACCAATTTTTTCACTTAAATTTACCTCACCGTTTTCATTTTAGCGATAGAAATATTTTTAAACCGAAATAAAAAAAAAGAAGGCGATTACTTATATGTCTGTGCGTTTACTTCATAGTTAAAAATTTAAAGCAGAGAACGGGAATTCTATGCATGTCCAGACTACTTTGTGTGTGTTTCTTTTTTATAATATTTAAGTTTATTCGGTTGGATTATCTTAGTGACTGGTTAATTGTACTTATTTAAAAACGTTTACGACTACAATGCGGAACGTTATAAAAACTATTCTAACATATATAATAAATATCTTTATCAGACTATAATAAACCTAAAAATATCTTGGTAATTCTAATATAAAACATTATTATAACTTTAAAACTTACCTTAATGACCATATAAAGTATGTTTGGCAAATCAAAAATACGAGTAAACGTGTTTCATATCGTTTAACCTCTGACGGTAAGAGAAGTAAGTGTACATTTTACCTAACTGTAAAAAAACCGAGAGCGTCCGGATAAACGAGTATTTAAGATATAAGTAGAAGAACCGATTTGAAATTATATTCGAATGACTTAAAAAGATATTTATCTAATCACATTTTTAAATGCGTCGAAAAGTTCTGAGGTCGAAATGAGTCCAGTAGTCTTGCCTGTAAAATACGGAAGAGTTAGACGAAGAGTAATTTATTTTATAAACTGTTTAAAACTGACGGTAGGATCGGTGATGGTCACACCAGAATTTGGGATTATAATTTATGCCTATATTAGCAATGCAAGTACATTATTTGATAAGCACGGATTCTGAAATTACTCGAATGCATCAGTTTGTGTGCGTGCAGTCATTTTTATTCCCATACTTTTTAATAACATATAGATAAACTAGAACGTTAATTTGTAAGATTTTGGAATATTGGATAAAATGTATAACATCAGCAAAAGAAACACTTACGAAAAGGAAGTCGCTAAACCCGGTTAAAGTATCTAAAGATAGTGAATCACTATCTTTACAACTATCTTCACAATTAGAAAAGTGGTTCAGCTAATTAATGAATGATCAAAATAAATTCCTTTCATTAAAATGGGTTCGTTTCTTGTTAGTGTCGACCGATATACCAAGCCTCCAATAAAGATTAATAACTACTTCTGTCTCAGATGTTTTACACGCCTAACAATCATAAGAAAGACTGAGATAATAGAGTAAAGTGACAGATTAACATACACCTTTCTGCAGGAAACACTAAATTATATGTACTGTTACCACTCGTAGGGGAAGAATTCTACTTTGTATATATTACTCAAAATATGCTCTTTTCATTTGCATATATATTTTATGTTACCTACAAAACCGAAGCAAGATTGGTTGATCGTCCTCCAACGAACGATCCATAATCTCCATTTGTGTCTGTCTGTTTCTTGGCTCCTCACGCAAAACAGAGGAATACGATATTTTCAGACGGAACAGATCTTGTTTTAGAATTATCTTCAGCATAAATTATCGCAGGTACTATTTTCCTTATAGTTTATTTAATCGCTTTATAGTTCAGGCAAAAAGTTAAGTGGAAAAATTAAACCGCATAAAATTTGCAAAACTAATTCGAAAAGATTTTTTTTCTTTTCAATAAGATTCACCGTTCTCTTTTTAGCGATACATTTTTTCCTGAGTTAATCACTCGGAATACATTTTAGTAAACATTTTGAAGAATTTTTTTTTTTTTTTTAATTTTGATAGAATAATAATACAGTTTCTACGAGAAGTTGCCGGTAGCGTAAACAGAGGAAACTCCACGATTTTCTCGAGTACTGACTTTAGATTATAAACGGATAAATATTTAGAATCGATTAGCGATTAAGAAACCGGTTATCGATACTTTACGAAAGGCAATCTATTTCAGATGATTCTACGAAAAAAAAAAACGAACGATGATGATATATTTATCGACTGAAGTTCTTAAAAATTAATTTAATCTGAACTCTTGATGAAGAAATAATATACATGGCAACAGAGACGATGATGGGGACTCGAGACAACTCATTCGGATCGCCATCTTATCTGGGTTAAGATGACGCAATGAAGAAATATATTTTTTTAACCGCCTATGAAATCGAAAGGAAATGCCACTTGCGGATTGAGTAACTTCGTACAGCAACAGCAGTACTTGTGACCGAACTGGATGGATGTGAAGATAAATAAGTATATAGATAGACAGATAGTGTGAGCGAGGGAGACAGAAATAGAGAAAGAGGAAAGTGGAGGGAGTTAATTTTGTAGCGGTGTATGTGTGTTGTAAAGTGCGGAGGTCACTGCCATTCAGTCGAGAAATGGAGAAATGAACCGATTGACCGAGTGACTGAAATGCAACCCTAACCTTTATTAATTAAAAGTAAAGACCACAAGAGACGAAAATCGTCTGTCAGTATTTATCAAAAACCGATTAGATTTATCAGAACAGAAGGGTTTGCGGTTTCGACGAAAACTTTTTGAAATAACTTCTGCTTTTTCTAATTCTACGACTAAATTCAAAAATACAATCCAACCCCCGGTAAAAAAAAAGTTAATCCACACATAAGCACATTTAACCTAACTTTTACAATTTTTAATCTGTGGGATTACAAAAGCCAACAAGAAATAAAGTCATAAAAAAATATCCGCTCCAACATGGAGCGGATAATTTTTTTTATGTTTCCATTTGTTATAACCGCTGAAAACTGAAAATTTAGAAACCAAAATTATTTAAGTCCGATTACCTGTAGCAATATTTTCGAAAGAATTCTGTATTAAACGTTTCTCTCGCACACTAACACAGTGATCATGATTATGAAGAACTCACTTTTCCTACCAAAATATTTTCACGTAATATTTTTAAGTTTTAAACTAAGCAAGTCGAGAAATCTAAGGTTCAAATCTTAGTAAAAGCAGTTACGGATTTGTAAACTAGATCGTGATACCACTGTTCTTTGTAGTTGGGTTTCAATTAACTACACATCTCAGGAACGGTTGACCTGAGACTGAACAAGAGTACAGTACATTTACATTCTTACATATCATCCTCATTCATCCTTTGAAGTAATATCTTACGGTGGTTCCAGAGGCTAAACAGAAAAATAAAAACTATTTTCCATTCGGTTTACTTACATTTTTTTTAAGTACTTATAAGTATATAATTTTTTTATAAGTATATATATATATATATATACATATATATTTATATTAAACTTTAACCTGTTTAAAGTTTAAACTTTATACTGTTTAATAGAAATTGTTTGCAGTTATTAATATCTCTCTTTACCGTTCAATTTTAAAGTCAAGTCTTTAATTTTAAATGGCGCGGAATCAATTTTTTATTTTTCTGAATGTTAATTCACTTGTAAAACTTGGTAAATATCTTGTCTTAAACTGTGTATTTCGGAAATATAAGTTATGAAGATTTCATTTTCTCAACATTTAAAAATTCATATAAAAGTTAAAAGATCATTAAATTGACTCGAAAAAA
>JAAAKQ030472833.1:0-13658 GCA_010016005.3 Zanna intricata | reverse complement strand
ATATGTTATTCAAATGGGAGTAATTGTGCTCAATACATTTTTGAAGTACGCAACAATTTTGGATTTAATGATCCATACGTTTAACTGAATAAGACCAATAAACCAAGATGTTGTGTTAAAAAAAAATTTCATGAAATATAACTTGATTTGGTTTTTTTTTTTTTTTAGATTTGTAATATTAAAAATATATGATAATGGTTGCATTCTTATAAAACAGAAAGAAAAGAAAAAGAAAACAGAGTAATGATTTCTTGGCCAAGAATAATACAATCTGTAAAGACACTGATTTTCTTTTACCAAAAAGTTGGGAAAATTCTATCAAAGATAAAAGTTTCATATTTCTTCATAAACTACACTGCATCGTAATAAAAATTTGAATGATTTCTAGATAATTGTGGCTACCATTTGTAGTCTCAACATGTTCAATCAAACACCTTAATTGTCCTGTACATCTTAGAAAAATGATTTTCATAAATAATCAAATTATTTTGATTTTTTTTAAATCAAAAGAGGATCATCAGTAATACCCATTTGATACTACAGGACATGTAATTTCTGTATTTTATGTAATTAAATTATACACAATAAACATTATTTTAATTAGATATTATTTAACAGGATTTCAAAAAATTTCATTGTGTACTTTCAGAAAAATCTCCAAGTTTTCATTACAGCACACATGATGTAATTGGTAAATAATTTATTTATATAAGCTGAAAAAAAAAAATCAATACGTACACATATAGGTGGATTATATGAGAGTCTATTAATCAAACTGAAGGTAAAAAAAAATAGAAAATACCTGATTAAAAATAGCATTTTCCTACTTTAAAGCTTAAATTTAACATAAAAAATTATATTTTCAAATTGAACTGATAAATTTATTTAAAAAAATTACAACCGCAGATTTTTTTTGTTAATAATATTAAATTAATTAGAAAAACAGAATAGTTTTTTTTTTCAAATGGGAAAATTTTTTTTTAGGCACTTGAGAAACAAGATAATGAAAGTAAATGAAAATAGAAAATAAAGTACATCATAAAAATTAGTTCATTTTTTCTTTTAAATATAACAAAAAAAATATAATTTTTTTTTTTATATAATAAATGTATACACCACAAAATAACTTTCACACATACACAACATAACATCTATAATATAAATATATTCATTTTTTTAATACTCACAACAAATAGCTCTTATACACAGATAATATGATATATTTCTAATAATTTGGCATCAAACAAAAGGAGAGGGAAATACAAAGTTTTACATTTTAAAACATTCACTCAGCGACTCATAACACATTTCAACTTTTTTTAATTACTGGGATTTTTGTATTTTTTTTTTTTCTTAATATACAGCTTGGTCCAGAAGTACATCCAAAAGTTTTATTTAATATTAATAATAACCAAATCGTTGTTGAATTTAGAGTAGATTTCTGTACATAAAACCAAAATCTGATTTTAAATAGAATAGTAATAAAGATATTGTTATTTCTAGTAACCTTTATATCACTTGCGTAGACTAACCCCAACTACTATCGATGGATTTTACTGACAGCACGATCCTTTTCTTATTAAATATTGTTTTCTTCTTCCCTAGAAGATAACACATTTTGGAAGGACAACCGTTTTGAGAACCATAAGCCCTCTTTTTATAGTTAATAAAACATTGTCCAAAAACAGCATGTTGAAATTAAAAAAAAAACAAGAATTTCTAATTACATCGATTCAATAACAATATTCTTCCATCACGTAAAAAGTTTTCACAATAAAAAATGCAATAAAAGTTAAATATTTAAAATTTTTGGTGGTTGAAACATTTTTACGTTTTATTTTATTTATTTATTTATTTTTAGACAAGTTTATTAAACTGGGTGCAACATACTTCTGGACCATTCCGTAAATATTTTTCCTTTTTTTTTTCTATAAATTTTTCCAAAATTAATAAGATAGATTTTAAAAAATACTTAAGTGTTTTTAATAAACACTGAATAATAGTGATAGAATATTACCAAAAAATACATTTATACTATTAAAAAATTCACATTATCTTAAATGAAAATAAAGAAAAAAAAAGGTATAAAATAAAATAGTTTTTACTTATATATAATCTGATATACACGTATAGAAAAAAAATGGCACAAAATTAAATATAATTAAGATAAAACAGTTTCAAAAATATACAATGTGCTTTTGAAAGCTTTCTTAAGTGAATGCCTTCTTCTTCTTCTTCTTCTTAAGTGAAATCAAATTTTTATTTTCTCAAATAAATTTATTTTACTTTCTTTTTTTTTTTAACATGTGCATTTTATTATAACAAATTTTTAATTTTTATTTATTTTTTTATATTTAACAAATGAGCTCTTTAAATTATGTGAAAAATATATAATTATGTATATATACAAACATTAAAAAAAAAAAAAAACTTTTTGAATAAATACTATCATAATATACATTTTAAATAATAAAAAAAAAAAAAAAAAAAATTAATAATAATCATAAAAATAAGCGTATGAAATCATATTGTACTACACAATTAAAAGTGTATATTAAAATAAATACATTTGAACACAATTTAAGAAAAATACATTTCATTTTATGTATTGATAAAGTGTGTTAAAATACTGGTAAAATAATTTAATAAAAATGTTGAAATAACAAAAGATTAACCTTTCAATTATGAGGCAAGCACTAAGTAAATATTCTGTACTTATTTAACAGCTATTTTCCTACCTGTAATAATAAAGGTGACTTGCAAGAAAATACTTCTATTTTTTTTTTTTAAATTGGAGCAGTCCAAAGCATTCAAAAGGAAAACTTGCAAATAAATTTAATTCTGATAAAATATTTCAATAACTGAATAATAAAAAAAAAAAAAAAAAAAAAAAAACCGTATCCAGGAAAAACATTATTAGCCAAACTTTATCCTAATCTCTTCTGGGAAATACTAGATCAACTACATAAGAGTGGGAGAACTAGTACATATATATGGAAAAAAATGTGGAAGTATACAGAAATAACAAATCCCTAGCATCTTCAAAATTATTTATTTTTTTATTACATTAAAATGACTTGTGGGCGTTCTTAAAAGTTAATGATTTACTACCATCTTAATCATGTATTTATTAACTGTATGTTTTAAATGAAAAGGGATACTCTGTTATTAAATATTAAATAAAAACTTATTTTCAATGCACAATATATATATAATAATAATAATAATAATAAATACAAAAGAAAATAAAAAAATTAAATTATTATGGCAAATCGCAATAATTTTTCCATAGTAATCACATTTAAATTTCTTTCCAAATAAAAATGAACAATCTTAACACTGAAATCACAGGTATAAAAACATGCCTGAGACAACAAAAAGCTTGAAAGACAACCATATCATTACATTATTGCCAGTGTGAGCAAGTCACATAACTCCATATGCTGAACAATTAAAGCAGCCAATTAATGAGGAAATATATGAAGAAGTTTATTTGCTCTGTCAAAATGTACTGGGAAAATATCAAGAGAATATTATACATATATGCATTTCATTAGTTTTGTTGAACAAATTTCTTTTAAAGAATCAAAGATCACATTTAAAAAATAAAACATAAAATGAAAAATTTAAATTATATTTCAAGAGTAAAACCCCATCATCTTTCCATATCCAGTACATTCAGTTTCTTTTGTTTTTGAAATAACTTAAACTCTTCCACAAATTATAGAAAAACAGAATGGGAAGGAAAAAAAAAATTGTGAAAAAAGTATTTCAGAAATGCAAAATACCACTCAAAAGTACATTTAAATTCATTTATATATTTTTAGAGAAAAAAAAAAACAGCATGAAAAATTATAGACGTTTAATAAACTGGCCAATCTAGGTGAAGTACAGTTTTGAGTATCATTAATTTCACAATCTGAATGCGTGATAATTTGTAACGTATACCATAAAATGAAGAAATTTAATATAATACATAATACATCTATCTATATTACCTTATATATTAAATAATATATAAGAAATCAATATACACAGATGTACTTTGAAGGGTCAAAGATAAATTTCAACTAATTATAGTTATTTTGTGGCTAAATAAAATTTACTCTGTAAAAAATTACTAAATTTATTGAGTAAATTTACTCTGTATTTCGAAACAAGTGTATACTACATATTAAACAAAATGGTGGGTCATATTAATTATATAATATGACTAACCATTAAAATATGACAGAACAACATGAAAAGATAACAGAAACCTAAAATTCAGAATGGCATAAATTTATTTAATTTTTTCAGAGAATTTAATATCAAACTTGTTTTAACATTTATAATATAATTTTTTTTTTAAGCAAAACTTTGTACTAAAGCTTTTTCTGACTATCCCTACTTTGTATAAAAACCATAATTATAGATCTAGTAAAGCCAAACTTATGAAATACATGTTTATATAAATTTTAACTATACATGAAGTAACAGAATTTTATTTTCTTATAGTATGAGAAGAATTACACTGATAAATCTTTTTAGTAAATCTTACCCAGAGATTGTCTATTCATCATGTAACAGACTGGAAGCAATGGTAAAAACTTTTAAAGGCAGGCTATTTACTTTGATAATTTACACGTACAAATTTCTTCATAATTTACATCATATATAGTTATAAAACAAAACCAGTCTTTCTTCTATGAAAATATTATATAAAAATAAATTTACTGATTATTAATAAATAAATAAACTTTGAGGTGTAATGTACATATCAATCAAAATAGTAAAGCAGAACAGTTTTAGAAAAAAGAATTAAATTACTGAGCCCATTTGTTTAATCAAAAAGAAAAAAAGGAATACTAACAATAATATTATTAACCTGAGAGTAAAATTTAATTATTTAAGAAAAATTCAATAAAAAAAAAAGAATGGATAAAAATTAAGACAAAAAATGTATAAATCAATAATAATAATAATAATATATACAAATTGCAAAAAAATCTCACTTAGAAATAAAGTAACAAAAAATAATAATAAACAATACTTATTATATCTGCCTGACTGATAATATAATTAAGAGATTAAAAAACATAATTATTATTCTATACAGAAAAAGGTTTGGTGTAATCGAAAATTTAAATTTTTATATTTTAAGAATAAAACCCTTTCTTTCCAGATCAAATATATTCAGTTTTTTTTTTTTATAAGAAACAAAAATTCCTGCTGCCGCAAATCCCTGAGTAGGGAGGTTCGGCGATGGTGATGCACGGGGATTCCTATCCTGCCGACGGGAACATGTGAGCACGCACACACTTACACCGACAAAAGTAACACTGACACAAACATTTACACTTACAAAACAGGTATGGGTGCTATGAATGGTGTGGTGTGTACGACAGGGTGCTTGTTTTATTTGTTGCATGTTCTATAAGACAATTTTTTAGGTCGCAGGTGCGTCAAGGAGATCTTTCGACAGCGAGTTGGTCAATTCCCCCTGAGACTGAGTTTATGCTTAATTAAGGATCTGGTATCGGGGCGGAGAAGAGCAATAAGGAAGGTTTAGTAGGTATGGGACAGGTTATTAACACCTAACAACACCTTGGCGGAGCCTGTTAGCTAGCCTGGGAGGGAGAGAGTCTTGGGTCCAAGCCCTACACACCCCATGATGTGTCCCGTGGTTGATGTGCATAAATGGCATTCCTTCAAAAAAGAAGAAAAGAAAAAAAAAGAAGCTTTTTGAGATTTTGGAGAATCTTGAAAACTAAATGGAATAAGTGATGAAATGATGGGAGGTTTTAAATGAATTGGAGAAGTGAAAAGTGTAAACAGTGTGGCAGAACTTTTTTTTAAAGACAGCATTGAAGTAACCATACACTAAAGCATTCCAGAATTACTTGTTTAATGGCTATACAAAGTAACAGTATACAGTAAAGGAAGACAAAAAGATTTTATTAAAAAGTTAGCACATACAAGGTGCTACCCAAAAGTTCGGGAAATTTGAATTTCACGTGCCAACCATTGCTGGTACAACCTGCTGCCGCTAGATGTGGCTAACAGTACTCTTTGTGAATCAATCTTCCAATCGCTGTGACGGTGAGAGGCTGCATTGTTGACTTTCGTGCAGTTGTGTTTTACTGCTTCGGCGAAGTTCTAAGAGATTTTAAACAGCAAAGAACCTGCATCAAATTTTGCTTCATGTTTAAAAAAACTGGTGCAGAAACCCATCACATGCTTGTGGAAGCATTTGGTGACAATGCTATGAGTCAAAGTAAAACTTTTTTATGGTACAAACGATTCAAAGATGGACGAACGACAGTTGATGACAATGAGCGTTTAGGAAAATCATCAACAAGCGCAACATCGGAAAACATCATGAAAGTGTGAAAGGCTATTGTTGCAGATCGTAGAAAAACAATCCATGATGTTTGTGCAAACATACAAATATCATATGGCTCCATGCAACGCATCTTGTTGGACAATTTGAACATAAGACGTATTGCTGCAAAATTCGTACAGAGACTGTTGCACACATCGCTAGCCATTTGGAATTTCTTGGCTTTTAAAAAGACGGCAGTAATTCTCCACCCACCCTATTCACCTGACCTTGCCCCATTCAACTTTTTTCTCTTTTCAAATATAAAATTTTAATTGAAAGGTTGTCGTTTTAACACAGTTGAGGAGATTCAGGAAGAAACACAAAACATGCTTTTAACACTTACACCTACAGACTTCCAGGGATGGATGGAATCGTGGGAAAAATGTTCGGATTGCTGTATCAATGCCCAAGGGGACTACTTTGAAGGAGACAGTGGAAATTAAAAGTTATGGTAAGCTGTTTTATTTTTATGGTAATACTCCCCAAACTTTTGGGTAGCACCTTGTATTGGAAATGAATGGATTAATGCATAAGAGAACCAGTCAAGTAATCAAATATAACATTTTTTTAAATATTAAGAAAGCAGTATTATTTTAAGCTATGTTTATTTTACTTTTTTCTTCAATCAGAATTTTTGCATTAATTACAGATTATTATATTAAATTATGACTAAATAAATTATATCATATTTATTAATTTAAGTGGTGGGAAAATAAATAAAAAATATACCAGACTAGATTATTAAACATTTTCTTTTTAACAGGAATAGAACATGCCATTTATAAACCTTTAACATCCAAATTTTAAGTGACAATGAACTGAATGAAATTGTTTGACAACCTCCATAAAAAAATTTCTGTTATCCAGAAAAGTCCTTAATAAACATAAAACATGATTTACAGAATAAGTTAAAAAATCCTTTTTATCATTAAATATTATACACTGTGTAAATAAGCAATAAAGTTTGTCATCAATTATTTAAAATCGGCTCATTTATTAATTTCACATTAATACTTACTAAAAAAAAACTATGAGATCAGCATAAGGAGAATGTAAAATATAATATTGTAAATATTATAAATCTATATAGTCAAATAATTATATTACGATGAGTAGAGAAGTTTCCAAAAACAAAGTGCAAAAATAAAAAGAATCAGGACAATGTAAAAATTAAAAAATGAAGAACAATGTAACAAGAGAAAAATTAAGACCAACAAAAAGAAACGATGGAGAGAGAAAAATCAAGAACAACAAAGAGGGAACACTGGAAAGAATCTTTAGAATAGAGCAGAAATGTTAAAATTAAGAAAATTTTTAAAAATAAAATATTAATTGGAGAAAAGGTATTTTAAAACTATTATATCTGAACAAAATGAATTGACTTCTGTTATATCAGGACAACCCCTACCTAGGACCAAGGGTATAAATAGTGTCGAGGGCCAGCAAACAGGAGTATGCATACAATAACAATCAGAGCATTAAGAAGGAGTGTGTCACAAGTATATCATATTTTGCAATAAAAATATGACAATGTTTTTTTTTTTTTACTAAAGTTAAGTGCAAGTAGCTGTTTGAGTTTTCGTGAACGGAGACAAGGCAATTCATAATTTTTTATTAAAAATATAAGCTAGTTTGTATAATAGATAAAAAATGTTTGCATAACTTTATCATTCCTTTTTGCAATCATATCCTAATTCTGAACTAATTTTCACTATTTAATGTACATTTTATAATGTTGTGATATATAATTAATTACAAGAGTAAATAAACTGTACATATTTTTAAGAAATTTGTGTAATCTATCAATATCCTTTGTTAAACCGATAACACACAATAAATATATATATATAAATATATTTTAGATTAATGTATAAAAAAAGTATTATTACAAGAAACTTATTCCAGCCAGGCAGGCATATCAGTCTTTATAAAAAAAAAAGCTTTGATTTATTATAATAATAATAATAACTATTATTATTAAAAGCAATAATTAAGTATTAAATAAACAAACCTAATTAATCATAATCATAACAATAATATATATAAATAAATGGAATGATCTATTATGATAAATAAAAATTAAAATAAATACATGGTAAAGAAAGAATAGTAATAAACTTTTATAATTTAAAAAATACTACATATGAATGTGTGTGCGTGTGTGTATATATATAATATATATACACATACACACTATTTACACATACATGTAAATAGAATATGGAATTTTAAAATAATTTAAAGATGCCATATCACAAATAAGAACTAATGTATAATAGTAAACAATTTTATACATAAGAAATTATAATGATGGTTAATTTTTTAAATAATAATAATAGTAGAAATAGAAGATTAAATCAAATCAGTAATAATGTAAAATAAAAAAATTGTAATTTATATAAATAGTTAAAAAATAACAAATATATGTGTAAGACAACTAGATTTTTTTTCTTACTTTGTAAGATAATAAACTTTTTATATTTTTTTTTTTTTTTTTATTTTTATATTGATTTACGCAAAAAAAAAAAACAATAATAATATATATATATAGGAACAATGTATCTCTAACAACAATAATAATATATATATGTATAACTATATTAAGATGATATTTATTACTAAATAATATGAACTGTTAATATAATTATTATACAACAAATCAAACAATGTAACTAATGAAACAGCAGAAAAATATTTGTAAAGAGAAAAAACTCAAGCAATTCTTTTCTTTTGAAATATTTTATATATATATATATATATATATAATATATATATATTTTAATATTTGGTTATTAGATTACCAAAACTAAGGGTAAATAAGATATTTGGTTAAATGCAAAATAAAAACTACTTGTTACATTATATTTTTTTTAAATATATATGCCCTACCTATATCAGTAAAATTAAAACAGTATTATATAAAAATAACACACTGTAATTTAAAATATATCTCATCTTAAAAACTGTTAAATACTTCAGGTATAAGAAAACAATATAAATTAGAATATGGCAAAAAGAATTACATAATATATATATAAATATATATATATATATATTTTCTTTTTTATAAATAAAATTTCTTTTTTAAATCTCAAAATAAAATTAATTTTTTTATTATAAAATGTTAGCAATAAAATTATAAAATAATTACTAGTAACATAAAAGTAATACATATAACTAACTCTTAACAGTAAATTACACTTAGTAAATTTATTATCAATTAATGATAAAAAATGTGCAAAATTGCATACAATCACCGAATCGATTGCTACAATAAAAAAGATGAAAATAAAAATAAAACCACGTTAAATTAATTATATGCAGTCGTTAATTAATAAACATCTATTAATATATTAAAATAAAATAATAATAATAATCTTCAAACACATTAGTATGAAGAGCCAAGATTACTTAGTACTATACTTCAACAACAATAATACGATAAAATAATTATTAACAGTCATAATTATTTAAATTGTACATTATAATATATAATACATAAAACATATAAAAAAAAAAATAATAATAATAATAAAACAATTGAATAAAAATGTAATAAAAAGTGACGGAAGTGTGAGATCTTAATAATAAGAAAAAAAAAACGGGGTTTTGAGAGGAGTGGTTAGTAAATGGGAACATCCTATTATATTATTGTAAATAATAACTTAAATTATCATTTATAAACGTAAATATATTCTCATATATATAAGTACCTCATACATACTCACGCATCCACTTTTAATGCAGATCTGATGAAGATTATGACAATAATGATGATGATGATGATTTCTTCAACATTTTCTATACGATATACAAAGTGTTCAGTACGAGAACATGATGATTGTTCTTCGCCAATGTAACGACATAACCTTCAGACGTTATTTTAAGACCACAACATCTTGATACCTGTATGATACATGTATTTATATTAATTAACGATAATATAAATATTCTAAGTAGTGTAATCATCCCTCTATATTCAACCAACCAAGTTATGTTATCTAAAACTTTATTCAAATCAATATGTTGTTAGTGAAGCAACACCTACAGGTATACCTATGTTTATTTCAGGTGGTACTGAAATCACGAAATCATTACCTGGTGAAATATAAAAAGCGTAGTCGTCTTTAAAACTGTTATCAGTGTCTTATCTCTGTAATTCTGTTCCCCTGCAGTTTCACTGCTAAAATTTACCATCATATACTAATGATCATCACAGTCTTACAGAAATAGATACCCATTTTGTTGTTTATTTTATGCTAACCCAAATTAATAAAACAGACTTTTTTCATTCTTAGTAAAAAAAATAAAAGAATGTATTCTTCCTTAATATCAATGTAATTAATTGGATTTTTAGTGGAATTAGTTCAATTAGTTCCGCCAGTTTGTAAGGTAGACAACAACTGAAGAAAACACTTTGGAGAGAATATGGTTTCATTGTGGACTGTCAATAACAGTAATAATAATAATAATAATTTGTTATATGAGGATAATAAATTAATAATAACTTTCAGTACAAATTTTAGTTTTACACAACAGGTATTATAACCAGTATATACTGTTAGTTTCACTTATACACAGACTAATAACAATGAATATGAATGTGCAGTATAAAAATTTAATGTACAACCATCTATGCAAGTATATCAATTAGAATAAGTAAAAAGATGATAAGACAAATATTATATCAAACTTGGCTGTAATACAGACAAAACAAGATTGTTAGATAACAATATGCTTTAATATAAAAGGTAAAACAGATATAAAAAATAATAAAAGCTAATATTTTAACAACACACTGAATGCAGTCAGGAACACATTTAACAGCTACTGTTTCATAACTACAAAAAAATGTTAATATTTCTTGCTTGCTTACCAAATTTGCGTTTTCATAGAATAAAAGAACTAAACTATTTTGGTTTTTTATCTTTAATTGATGATAATTGAACTGAAGTGATGGATTTAATTTTAGTTTTGGGGCTTGATTTCACATGGACGGCCAGTTAACAGTCAAAATAGTTGAAAAAAATTACACTTTTACACTCATTGTGTAAAACATCCTCAGTAAAGCACCTGAGGTGTAATAAGCATCAATTTGTTACTTTATTATCCAAAATGTGTTTTTCTATAACACAGTTAACCACTGTGGTGAACAGAGAGTGGAAGCGTCATTTTTAAGTTGAATATAACCATATTTCACTGGTGTTAATATGCTGATGCACTTTAACATATTTGGCTCAGTGAACAATGTAGTCACTGGAGAAATAATTCACATACTAAAACATCATGGACCTTAGAGATTTTTTCAACTAAAAGCAGAAGAGTATATTGCATTTAATTAAAAATGAAAGAATCTCACAATTATCTGTGAATATCTGATGAAGCACATTCTGAAATAAATACCTTAAGACGATTAGCGATCCAAGTATGATTCTAAGTATAGGTTAAATGAAACTGTTACACAGTTGCATGAACAATTCCTTTATAACATGACACACATGATATCGATTGATGTGCAAACTCATCTGCTAACATCTTTTTTTTTAAGTTGTAATGAAAGACCCATTAATTATATATTTAAATTTACAAAATTTAAATATGCTCACATATTTCTTACTGAACACAAATCAAGTTCCTGATTGCATGCGAATTGATTTCATCAAAATCAGGCTGCTGTGCAAAATTCTTATGCAGTTTCAAGTATTCCTTACAGATATAATCATAAACATAATAGCACAATAAAAGAAAAGAAATACATCTAAAATCTTAAGGACAGATAGTACTTAAAATATACGAATTTAACTTACTTTAACATAAGGACATTCAAATTCACAAAGTATGTTCCCTTCACGATTAAAAACAGCTATATGAAACCTATTGCCATGTGAATCTCCAACTAAAACGTCCCCTGCGTCAGAAATATCAATACCATTTGGGAAATTGGTTATGTTTTCACAGCCTATACGACGCAGGAAGGAACCTTGTTCGTTGAAAACCACTACACAATGGCCTTTGAAGTCGCATACAAAGAACTCTTTACCTAATAGCAAAGAAAAAAATGAACAATTACATTGCTGTTATTAGAGTCATTCCACATTGAATCAACAAAAATTAATGCATTTCTCATATTCATGTCCAGTAATTCAAATAAAATTCACAGGTTTGGCTCTACCCATGAAGATGGAAAAAGAATTTTTTTCAGACTGTTCAGTCAGTCAGTTTTTTTTTTTGTAGGATTCTGTAAAAAAGTAAAACTACAAAAAATAAGGTTTGGATAATTACAAAATAATAAATCTCTCAGCTCCAACAAGATAGAGAGCTCATTTTGGTGTCATTTTAAAGCTCTTGGAATGGGCTTTCATGAGTCACTTGGCAAAGTTTTAAGATATTAATAGTTCAAGGTCACCAAAACATTATTTGAACTTTGAAAAATACATTTTTTCTTCCTACTGTGTTGAACATATGGTAAACATTTTATAATGGGATTGCAATGGGATCATGTTAAAAAATAATTTTGTAATAATTAGTTATGGCAGAATATTCCAATTTTTCCTCCTAAATGGCAATTGCTAATTGAGATTCATTCAATGAAAACTCTCCCCTTCCAGTCTTCCAGACTGAGTCACTTGATGAAGTAGAAGAGTAACATGTCATGTCATGACACGAACTCCTAGTGCCAGCAAAAGAATGTACATGTTTCGTTCTGTTGAGACAAGTAAAGTAATGTTCAGTCTGGATCATCTCTTTGAACAGAAGTTTCAGTGGTGGGTGCCCTAAGAGGATTAATCATATCTATAAAGTGATGCAAAAAATATTTATTTTTCTGATTTTTCAGTCACATTTTGTTAACTGAGCTGGTCTTTCTCTACAGATTTGGACTTTAAAAGACATTCATCAAGATGAATTCTGCATATCAGATTACACTGCAAGAAAAGCTAAAAGCCTAGTTGAAGAAAAAGGTGTCATGTCATGTCCAGATCCTAAACCTGATACAACTTTAGATTTTGAAACAGCAAAAAAAGTAACCGATCTGAGAGTGAGGAAATAATTCGAATGATGCTCGGGAAAAAAAAGGATTTTATTTCTCTTAAGATAAAGGAAGGTGAGAGCAAGTTATGAAAAAATTAATTTTGTGTAATCTCCGTGAAGCTTTTGCATTGTTTAACCCTGCTGTTCTGTTCCCATTTATTACACACATGTACTGTTCAGGTCAATACGACCCGAGGCAATAATTTTTCTTTAATTTTGTAAATCAGTCTAAATTTTCATTTGTAATAATTAAGTTTTCTTATTA
>JAAAKQ030472822.1:0-23350 GCA_010016005.3 Zanna intricata | reverse complement strand
AATCAGTACGAAGGTCAATAAGACGACTCCCGGTAAAGCCCCTCAGGGCTAGGAACGGGAGGGTTGGTGTGGCGACCGGAATCGTCATTTGGTGGGTGTCTTCCCTTAAGGGGGGTTGGGATGCTAAACAGTAAAAATATTTATTAAAATAAAACGTCAGCGTTCACACTTTGAAACCCTAATAACAATCCACGCTTTTAACTTTCCTTGCTCAAATTTTTTCGACCTTAAATTGATCAACTCAAGAACGACACAACCAATCTTCATCAAATTTTTACGTGCACTACTTTTTTCAGATACACTTTATACTTTTTCTGATACACTTATTGCAGCATATCTAAATTTCAATGAAATTAATTCAGTGGTTTAGGAAATTTTTAAGCCATAACATTTTATATATAAGCCAATGTATGTAAGGAAATTGTATTTAAAGTGAATGGTTTTTTCATACCTTAAAATGTAAAATAAAATATTATATTCTTTTTAACCCCTACTCCCACCGTGCTACCGAAAGTAATACTATACTTTAATTTGAAAAGCATGTTAAAAAAGCGAGAAAGAAAATACATATTGTCAATAGAGCACACTTTTTTTTTGTTATTAAAATAGCTGGCAAAGTATTCCATCACTTTCCCGGCTTCACCGATTAAATCATATCTCGTATACCTGTATAGTTTTTTCAGTGCAAGATTTTTCCGGCTTTCCCGGAAAGTTTCCACAGTTCAAATATTAAGTGTCTGACTTATTTTTAAAATAAAATAATTTTATCTTTTTATAAAACAGTAATGAAAGTGTACTTATACGATTACAAAACTTTTTTCTAACCAAACTTTTTAAAGGTTTTAATAAAATATTGTAATCTTATATATAATGTGGGAAATTTTATACTTATATAATTTTTAAAAACATGTTTTTTCTAACCAATCAGAAAAATTCATAACAAAAAAATCTCTCTAAAAAAAAAAAGGACAGTGGAAAACGGCAATTAAATGGAGCAAAAAACTTACGAAGGCAAAAGAAATAGATATATTTTGTACTTTAGAAGGAATTAGGAAGTTCGGCTTTTTCTGAAGTATTTCAGACATTAGTATCTGGCAACCTCGGAACTGGAAGGATTGATCTTATCAGTCTAACAAATTCACCGACCTCCGTGGCGCGAGTGGTAGCGTCTCGGTCCTTCATCCTGAGGTCCCGGGTTCGAATCCCTGTCAGGAATGGTATTTTCAATCACTAAAAAATTGCCATTTCATCTAATCCTCTGAAGCTATACCTAACGGTTGTCCCGGAGGACAAAATCTAACATAGTCAGGCTTAGACCTATAGAATTAAAAATTAGGAGAAAAGGGATCAAGATTAAAATCTTAGGGAGGCTGACAGTAAAAGATGATTTACCTTTAAAGGTACATGACAAATATACCATTCAGAAGAAAGGGTATCAAAGACTTCTCAATGTACTGGAAATTCATCTGGACCACAATCTTTCAGGAAAATTGGGAATTTTAGAAAAAATGAGATCAGCATTAATTATTAATAATGAAGGCATTGACCTTTTTATCTATCTTTGTTCTTCTGTTTTAAAGGAAGAACCAATGTGAAATCTGAACGACTACCATAATTCCACTCAAAGAATATTTTTAATAGAAACCAGACTTTAATTTAAAATAATTATATTTTTTACACTGTATAATATTTTTAAGAATAGATTAGTAACTTCATATAGGAACCGGAGTCTGTTTTAGGAGACGTTTTAACTTTATAGAAAAACAAAATTTTATTGAATTGCAACTCTTTATCATACCTCTTAAAATTTATTTTTTAAATTAAGTTTCTATTTATTTGAGCTTAATCGTTTTTGTTATCTTCCTTCCTTGTAACTACAGTTTTTTTGTAAATTTACGGTATATTAAACATTCTAATACATTGAATTCTCCTAGGAGAATGAAAACTAAAGTTGTGACCTCAAAAATATAATTTATAAGGACAAAACACTATCAAATATCCCAATTTTAAAATTGCCTTTTTATTTGAAAAAAAAGGCATAGTACAATTCTCAGATTAGAATTTTTATCGTATGCTGATAAGCAAAATTAAGTCTTATCAGCATTATTAAAAGAATTCCTTTTTAGTAAATACATACAAACATTTTATACATGACTACTGATTTTATTCATATTTCCTTTTTTTACCTAAAAATGAATTAGAATTAATTTTATGGTGTAAAAATTAAAATCATCTATCAGGTTTACAGGAAAATTTCATATACTTCGAAATCTATAAGCTAGATTTCTTTTTAACGATTTTTCGAAGTAAGTACGGTATTGTGTTTCGGTCCCATGGTGAGAGTGGACGTTAAAATAAATTTTTCTTTACATTTGAGATATGAGGATTACGAAAATACCATTCCCTTAAATTGTAGTTTCATTATATATAAATATATAAGCCTATGTATAACATTTTTTGGCTTGAAAATTCCCAAATGTAGATCAATTTCATTGAAATTTTAGTTATGCTCTATTAATATATCTGAAGTTATGAATGTAAAAGTTTGATGAAATTTTGTGGAGTAGTTCTTGAGTCAGTTTACATTATCTTTACATTAAATTGAGCTGGGAAAATAGAAGCGTAGCCCACCGGACTGGTATATCTTCAGAGGATGAAATGAATGAATTGTAGCGTGTGTGAAAAATGCCATGCCTGACCGGAATTCGAACCCGGGACCTCCGGATGAAAGGCCGGGACGCTACCACTCGCACCTACCTACCTAGTAAAAGTACTTTTATACGGATTTTAATACTATATCATGGATACCGGTTCTTTGATGGTTGGGTTAACCACACCTCTCAGAAGTGGTTGACCTGAGATTGTACAAGACTACACTTCATTCATATCATCCTTATTCAACCTCTGAAGTAATACCTTAAGATAATTCCGAAGGCTAAACACAAAAAAAGAGTACAAACGAAATTAAGGAATTAACGAAAGAAAGGAATAGAATAATAAAGAAGGAACGTGATGTCTCTTTAACTGCGACATCTACTCTGTTATCAATCTTGTTCGGCATATTCAGGTAGCGTAACTTAATTTGAGGGTCATGAAGATGGAGGATACGTTTCAAGGGCAAAAGGAAACATTAAGGAAAATAAACTATCGTAAAACATTCTACTTATCAAACGTTACTTCTACACACTAAGTATAAAAACAGAGTTAAAAAATCAATTCCGGAAAATTTATTAAAAATATGTTTTGTAGTACAAAAAAATTTACAACACTTAAAAAAATATCCCTGATTACAAAAGGAAAGATAAGAAAATTATCAGGATGGGGGCCCACCACCCCATCCGCTTAATCCCACCCCGCCATTATCGTTATTGTCTTATCATTTTTGTTTCTTCCTCCTTTATTTAAATTAGATCACCTTCTGTTTAATTTATAGATACCTTTTTTGTATTAAAGTTTAGTTTATTGTAGAGGTTCCTTTTTGTATTTTTCTAATTAATCCTTTTTCCTCTGAAAGGTTTTTAAGTAATGTTTTCTGGTTTTACATAAATCTAGTAAACTTTTCTTTTAAGTATTTTGGAAAAAATGGAGTTTTTTTGCTTGTTTACTTTTTTCAATTTAACTTTTTTTATTACTTTAAAAAGTTTTTTTTATTTTACTCTTCTTCTAAATAGAGTCTATTTACAAGTTCCCTTGTGTTTTTCTTGAACTAGATTTACTGTTCCCTTTTCTAAATAAAAGGTTCTATTTTCTTCTTTACAGGAGTTAATAAGACTTTTCTTTATTAATAAAACTTTCCTTTTTGATACTGTTTGCTTACCTTTTTTTAACTAAAATCTTCTGTTTGTTATCTCCTTTTAGTTTTGTTTGAACTAGCTGTTTCTTGATCTAGATTTACTCTTCTCTTTTCTTGGTAAAAGGTTTTCTTTTCTTTTCTCTTTTAAAAGAGTAAATAAGACCTTATTAAATTACTTCCTCTTTTATTTGGTTATAGATTAAAACTTTTTCCTGTTAGATAAAGGTTCTCTTTTCTTTCCTCTTTTAGAAGAGTAAATAAGACTTTTCTTTATTAAAAGACTTCCTCTTTTATTTAATTGTAGACTTTTTTCTTTTAGATAACTATTTGTTTACCTTTTTTAACTAAATTCCTCTGTTTGTTATCTCCTTTTAGTTTTTTCTTGATCTAGATTGACTCTTCCTTTTTCTAGATAAAAGGTTTTCTTTTCTTTTTTCTTTTACAAGAGTAAATAAGACTTTTCTTTATTAAAAGACTTCCTCTTTTATTTGGTAATAAATTAAAACTTTTTCCTTTTAGATAATTGTTTATTTATCTCTTTTTAAACTAAAATCCTCTGTTATCTCCTTCTAGTTTTATTTGATCTAACTGTTACTTGTAACTGTTGTTTTGTTAACTCAAACTCCTACCGCTTCGTAAAACAAAACTCTGGTAGCTTTTTTTTTAGCAGCAAAGTTATAAATATTTACCAAATTCTAACAGAAACGATTTTAAAATATGATGGTAGTTGCTTAGTTACTGATAAAATATGTTAAAAAAATACATTGTTTTTTAACATTTTTTAAAAATATTGATTTCATATTAAAGCGTGTGAGATTATAGAATACTTCCAAAAGGTAAATAACACCTAATTTCTCAGAAATGAGTTTATATTTGCACATATTTCATTATTAACCACAGTAAAGTTTTAATGTAAGCAATATTTTCTTAAGTAAGGAGAAAATTAATACATCTAATTTTAATTTCTGTTAAGATACGCAAATTAAATAATGCAACTATTAAAACAAACACTGGCTCCGTAAGCCCGTTCCTTTCCCTCTCTTAATTTTATATACTCACTCTATTCAACAGCTCTTCATCTCCAAATTTAACTTATGTGTTCATTCTGCTGCTTCTTGTAAAATTCAATTTAATTTTTTTTCAAAATGTTGTATTAAATTGTACTTGCTATGGACAACGGATAATTTAAAAAGCTTTATTATACATTTATATGTAATTATATATTCCGCGTGGGTGGGAATTAACTCCCTATTGAAAATTGTTTACAAATGTTTTAATAATTAACCAATTTTCATGAAACAAAAAGCACTTTTCTTCCTTACAGTGGCAGAATTTATTACATATCTCACTTATTTCATTGCAGATAACGTCTAACCTTGCATGAGCGGGCTCATCTGGCATCCGAGCAACTTTATTTACTTATCCGTGACCTATGTTTTTATTGGTGCCTCCCGTTCATAAAACTCCAAACTTTATTGTAGGCTTTTTAGCCGATCGAGTGATATGTAAAAATTTAGGGATAAGGTGGCTTTTTTTTTTTGTAAAATAGTGTATTTTTTTGTGGTCAACTCATAATATAACGTATAAGGAGACCATACAGCGCAAAACTGATAAGAATTATTTTCCTTTAGTATCCTTTGAAACCCTCGGAAACGTTATAAAAATTGGGAAACGCCCCCCTCGGAGTAGGGTTCAACTTTTTAAATAAGCGTCGGAGAGAAAGAATACAGAGACCTTTTTTGTCTGGGACCAAAGGAAACTTAGGGGCCCACGGTCAGATCCTCCCTCCGAGAGGGCTGTGGATCCGAATAAGTTTGTTTGATCCGGCCCCCGAGGACAAGGAAGCCTCCAAGCGAAAACCTCCAAGCGAGACCTCTTTTATTACCCGATCGACGAACGTTTAGGAAAAAATAAGAAACCAAACTTTTGTGCGACCGAAAGTCCGAAAAAGCGAATTTTAGTTTATATTACGCCATAAGGAGGTCTCGGCTCGAAAAAATACAAGAGGCTTTTTTTATTGCCTGTTCGAAGAAACCTAAGAAAGAAATAAAAAAAAAAAAAAAACGTTTCTGCAATCTAGAGTCCGAAAAAGCTAATTTATGTTTTCACTAAATCGTCATTTCCCTTACCTATCTGTTAAGAAATTTCATGCATCCCTGATCTATTCACCCGACTTTGTGAGCGTCCGGGCGGCCGAAGGCCGGCCTAGGACGCGAGTATTAAATAAAAAATAAAAAATTGTGCAAGAAATTTTCTTTTCGATTCTTTTTACTTTCAAGTGAAAACGTAGCAGATCCATAATATTTTATAATTTGATTAAAATAGTTTACTTTTTTTTTCAATTATATTTTTAAATAAATATAGTACATTTTCTTTCTTTAACGAAATTTATTGTGATTTACCTTTAAGTTTACAAAAAAATTTACAAAATTATTTATCAGTGATCATAAAAAATATTGGAAACTTCAAATTTTAGTAATATTAAATCCATATTATCATTCCCCATTTCAAAGAAATAACATATGATGTGTACGTAAGTAAAAATAATTTCTTGATATTTCTTTTTTGTTTTGTTGTTTTTTTTTTTCATAGAAATAATTAAGGTTATTTTGTATAATTTTTACCATCTAAAATTAGAAGAAATAGTCTTTTCAATTATATTAATGTATTTGCGCAAAGATTTGTAATTGGTCTGCAAAGTTTCCAACCGTCGTTAATCATTAAAAATGCAAAATTATATTTATTTTTTATGTTAAATTTTTTGCTTTATTTAATTTTTTCCGTTTATACTGAAGCTCAGATTTAGAGTTTTTGATTATATTGAGCCGTAAATTTTCTCCTCCTCCTGTCCACCATTAAATAACCCATTGCATAAAATATTATTTGAGATTGCCGACCTTTGTTACAAGTAAACTAGTATAAAATTATTATGACTTTAGGACAAATGCATTCGTATAAAGCTTACCTTAGTTCTGTAGCAGTGGATCATTTACTTTGCTAACTTTTTTCGTTTTACGTTATAATAAAAAAAAAGAAAAGAAATTATTTTTTTAAATAATGAAAATTTGTAATTTTATATCCTTTCTCCTCTGTATTATTTTCTATTTTTTTTTTTAAATGGTATATTATTTATTATATTAGTGTTTTATATCATTCTTTATGTAATATTATTTTCCTTAAAGACATGTTGGTTTTCTACCAAAACTCATTGTGTTCCCTTTTATATAATAATGTATTTCCATCTCACGGACTGTTTGCATTTATTTATTTTCATAATAAGCATTGATAAAAAAATGTATTAATAAGTTTTACAATATACTATATAAGGAAGATTATAATTGAATCAGATTTTACAAGGGCGAGGTTTTATAGATCTTGATTTTTCATGATCTCCTTTAACCAAAAAGTAAAATTTTAGCATTTAAAAATTCCGGAAATGTATTTACGTATAGATTTATATTTTTTATTTCTCTCTCCCGAGCCAGACCCACAATTAAGTATTAACAAAGCCGGGAGAGAGTGTCTTTTACTGAGCCTTCTCATCTACCGGCTGTATGTCCGGCATGATGGGTCGGTTAACCGGTTGGATCTTACCACATCCCAACTCTAATGGGGGAAATCTATTTGACTTCCTCCTTTCAATTCCGGATCTTTTATTTCTTTTATTCCCCAGGGGTCCCCGATCAATACTCTAAGTCGGCCCACCTCGGCAAATCGTCACTTTCTGACCAGGGCTGGCCTCCCTTCCCCAGGCTTTCCTATCTTTGAATTTATTTTAGTGCACTGCTGGACAGCCCCCCAGCCTGTGCCTCTCTTTGCCCCACCACACGCAGGTCTCCTCTTCTAAATACTGAGCACGTTGATGGCCCGTTCTACCGCACCTGAAACACAGACTAGACCTGTGGACCCCCCTTGCAGGTTTTCCCTATGCCCAACACCGATCTTCTTCTTTTCGAATTGATGTCCGGCAGTGCACCCAACCGATCTTCACCCGTTGGTCTATAAGCCTCATTACTGGCCGATAAATGTTCAGCACCATATATTAGCCTGATTTTATTTTTCTCTGACTGATCGACCGATTTGGATGAAATCTGGTACGATAATTTTTTATTTGAGTGATTAATGCCCGTTAACTTTGGTCTCAATTTGTCAGTAGGTCAGGAAAAGAAGCATATTATGAGTCCTATTTCATAAAATCTTATTCGAAAGGTTTAACCAATTTATTTAATACTCCTTAGGTAGAAATCGATCAGCTTTTGCCTTTGCTGTAGGGTTCTTCGGATATCTGAAGATTTCTGTATATTAATCACTGATACCATTTAGTTTCTTATCCCAAATTTATTTTTGGTTTACTCTCGATCGAGGATTTAGTGAGATATTGTTACCATTGGTCTAGTACCTCAAAAATTTACTTTAGGAGCAGATTAATGTTTTTACATAATTCTATATTTCTCAGGTTCATATATTTTTAATTGCGTTGTACTGGAACCTACCTTTAAAAGAGTGTTACAAAAATATATTTAAAATATCGTTATAACGTTCATATGTATTGGCTAAAATATGTCATACACTTAAAAACTTACTCTTACTTAATCCATATTTACAACTAATTAAATATGTAGATAAGTTTTTTTTTAAATATCTCAATCTTCTAAGGAGTAGTCAGCTGAGGGCAAACTCTATGGTAGAATATTCACAATATGCAGAGAGCATGAAGAAAAGTTGTTCAACTATTTTCCGGCATTTTTTTACAAAAAAAAAATTAGTAGATAAGTGTATAAATAATGATCAATAATTTTATTTACTTTTAGATTTAACATAGAGACAGAATAATAAGGTTTTTACTTTCTTGTACAAAATAAAGAAAACATTTCAGATTTCAATGGAAATATCCGTTTTGACCATCGCTGAATCCATTTTGACTAGTTTCTGCTTAACGTTTGTAGGTAGATACGTTTCTCGCATAACTCAAAAGCAATTAGCTTAGAATGTTGAAATTTTCGGTTTAGGAGTGTTGTAACATTTAGTTGTGCACCTCTCCTTTTGATTCCAATCGACTGAACCAAAAGTTCCAATAAAGCCTAATATTCAAAAATATTTAGATTTTGGACTTTTTCTTAACTGCAGTAATAAGTCTTTATTGAGAAATTTTGAACGATATATCATAAGTTGTACTTATTTTCATTTGTTCTAGAGTTATAACTAACTAAAATTTGAATTAATGAAATATTTGGATCATACAACGGAAAGCATATGGTTGGAATCAGACTTCATCTCCTTTTTTTCTTTTTTTCACTTTCTTTTATGTAAACATATTGATTTATTAATAATTATTAACCCGTGATTATAAAAAGATTTTTACAATAAATAATAATTCAATAATGACAATAAAAAAAAAATTAATAAAAAATGGGAGGTTATTAGTGAAATAAAATTTGATGGACTTTTAAAATGTGATATATAATTTAATAGGCATTATTACGTCTATGAATATGTAATAAATTTTGAGAATCTGATTATTTAATATTAATTGAAAATTATAGTTTAGAATCATATTATTTTTGGATTTTCGTATAAAGAAGTCATGTAGTGTACAAATCAGATTTTTTTTAAACAATTTTATACACGCTAAATATTCAAATATAAATTTGATCGTTCTAGTGATAGGTAATTAAAAATGTTAATTAATTTGTAATTTTGATCAGTTTCTTACAGAATTGTATAATGACTGATTCAATCTACGTGAAGTAGACTAACAGCAAAATAATTGATAAGAAATAAAACACATTGCCATAAATATGAAGAAAAATATACACCTACTAAAATACTAACAAAATCCTTAAACCTACCTTAACTAAGCGAAATTAAGTTTATGTTACTCCTAATATTTTAACTACCCTTTTCTATGATATTATACGGAGAAAGAAAATTACATTCTCTTATTAAAGGAGATATTGCATAAGCTATGATAGAAATAATTTTATCTTTTTAACGAATCAAAATTTTTATATTTTTTGTTAAACTAGATACGAATTATTAGTGGTCTTTAAATTTTAAATTTCTTGTAAAATCACTCAGTTACACTATACATTTGAAAATGACTGAAATAGAACAAACTAACCCTGAACTTGATTAAGATCGATTGCTTGAAAATATTATAGTTTAAAAATAATTTATAACTGGATTTAAGATGAAAAATATTATACTCGTATATTATCTTTTTTTATCAATATATCTCGGCTAAATTCTCAATATTAAAAGAAAATTAATTTGTTTATTACTCGAGGCCAAAGTTTATTCCCAAAGATTAAAACCCCAATTTGAAGGCGATGTAGAATACATAGATTGAATAAAACAGCCAATAGAAAATGTTATAAATGTTAATATATTACATCAATTTTAAATAATCCAACTTACACTTAATAAACAGATTATTTCTTGGATTGTTTACAAAAAAAAGGTACTTCTTTTTTTTTTAACTTCCTTGTACGAAGTAAAGAAATTAAAATTATTTCCATTTTCAGATTTCAAAGGAAATATCAATTTTGACCATTCTGAATCCATTTTGACTAGTTACGGCGTGATGTCTGTAGATATCTCGCATAACTCAAAAATACTAGTAGAAATCTTTTATTTAGGACTGTTGTAACATCTAGTAGTGCACCTTCTTTTTTGAATGCAATCGACTGAACCAAAAGTGTCCAAAAAAAAAGCGCAAAAAACGAAAAAAAAATTTGGATTTTGGACCTTTTTTTAACTGCAGTAATAAGTATTCAAAGGTAGCAGGCAGGGGTAATCTGCTGCCACGACACCCAGGGCTGGCTGATGTTATGCCGAGAGGTGATTCCGGTCGCCCCTGTGAGGGGAAGGGGGAGGTATTTTAGTGGGTCAGAGACCCACACGACGGCTGGTAGAGCTTTTTCCTCCTCCTACGAAAAAAAAAAGAAAAAGTAATAAGTATTCACTGAGAACTATTCAACGATGAAGATCAACGAAAATAAGGATCATAAATTATACTTATTTTCATTAGTTCCAAAGTTATAGCCAAATAAAATTTTAATTAATGAACTATTTGGATCTTACAAGGATACATACACATCGATTCAAATCATATCTCTTTTTTTTTTATTTATTTTTTTAATTTTAAAGTATTTATTTATTAATAATTAAGTAATGTTTCAAAAGTAACAAAAAACAAATATCAAAAGTTATTAATTAAATAAAATTTTATGTACCTTTCATGTAAAAAAAAAAAAATGTGTATATGTTATTTAATAGGCGTACCAGAAAGTCATGTGTTGTCCACATCGGATTTTTTATTTTGTAATAATTGTGTTTTAATATCATTCTACTCTGGATTTTTGTTTTAAATGTATCATTTTATCTTTACTTTTTCTTATATGTAGATATATTTTTCAGTAAAACGTATCTGATATCTTTTATACGAATGATGGACATTAATAGATTGTACAGTTGTATTTAATTGAAAATTCTACAATTACAGAGGCCACCTCTTCAATTTTCTAATCGATTATTATTATTATTATCAAAAAAACAAACATATTTGTTTTCGTTTCTGTTTTTTTTTACAAATAATAAAGATATTATGTTTACTTAAAAAAGGGAGAATAAATTAAACTTAAATATAAAAACTTTATTGAAACTTTATGAAGCCGAAAAGTTTTTGAGTTGAATATAAAACATTTGTGAAATTTATAACATCGGTTAGTCTTGAAAAAAAATCTTGAAACTTGTGTTGCAGCATTAAAATTAAGCTTCTCTCTCTCTCCTCCCTCACTGTCTCTTTCCCTCTCTCTCTCTCTCTTTCTCTCTCTCCTCTTTTCTCATAGTTAAGATAATTCTTCTCCTTCTTATTTCATACTTCTCTCCTTGCCCATTCTACTCTTTTTACCTGGTAATAATTCCATTTTATAAAGTTTTTGAATCATTACATTTGCTCTTATTTTCTTTTAAAAGACATTCCATATCTTTTCCACTAGCTTTAAAATAATTTAAATAACTTAATTTACATTCTATTAAAATTCTTTAACTTAAATATTTGTAATTTTCTATTTAAAAATTTTATTTATTTAATAAAAATTTCAAAAAAATTACTATTAAATTACTGCTTTATAAACATTTAAACTGCATAGTTAGAATTTAAAAATATTATATAAATATTTGGATAAATATAATGATTTAACTGAACACAATAAAATTGTTTTCGCTGAGGAAAGGGGTTTGCCCACGAGTCTGTCCAGATGGAATTCATATCCGTCATTCCGACAACGTACGATATCGAAGACTTCATTTGGACATCCGCCTAAAACGGAAAAATCATCTGAGAAGAAGAGAAAACAAAAAAAATGTTAAGCTTAGACGGTTGAACTGGTTATTAGGAAGAAGGTCCGTATGATCGTTAAATAATAAACTGTTATTGTATAAGGCGTTTTAAAGCCAATATGAGCTTATGGGATACAACTTTTGGGTACGGCGAGCAACACCAGTATCAACACCAACCAAAAGTTCCAAAAAAAAGTACTAGAAATTTCGGAGGCGCCATGGTTTGCGAAGAACAAGGAGATCCACATTACTTAGGCATGCCATCTATTCGTGAAGAAATCCGCCGGATAAGTTCAAAGTATGTAGCCCACCGGGCTGGTCTAGCGGTTAACGTTATCATCGCAAATCAGTTGATTTTGAAGTCGTGAATTCTAGTAAAGGTAGTTACTTTTATACGGATTTGAATACTGGATCGTGGATACGGGTGTTCTTTGCTGGTTGGGTTTCAATTAACTACACTTCTCGGGAGTGGTCGACCTGCGATTGTACAAGACTACATTCACATTCATAAATATTATCCTCATTCATCCTCTGAAGTAATAACTTACGGTAGTTCCGGTGGCTAAACAAAAAAAAAGAGAGAAGTTCAAAGTATGTATTTATGCTTAACGCGCACGAAAACCGTCTGACTGTTAATCTTTTAGATAACAATGAAGATGTGAGACGACTAAAGAGGCTGCACGTATTGTATCTAATGGCTTTTGTGCGTTGATTATCATCCTTTTATTACTGAAATTTTGCTATTTATGAGTTATTTTAATTTACTAATATGAATTCTTTTGTTTTTTTTTTATGAATTAAGTTTCGTGGCTTTGTTAATTTCTAATTTGTTATATGTCTTATTTTTTCTCATGTGTGACTTGTGACAATTTTTTTAATATTCAATTGTTTGGTCTCTTTTGTTAACCATTTGATACTATTATTCTCAATACCTTTTTTTTTTTTTTAACCTCCAGAACCACAGTTAAGTGTCTTCAGAAAGATGAGATGAATGAATTGTAGTGTGTGTGAAAAATGCCATGCCTGACCGGGATTCGATCCCGGGTTTCTCAATAACTGTTTTAAGTTATGTTACCTTTTAACTTTGTTTTTGCTCTAAACAATTAATTATTAAATCAACTGTAAATGTTAAATTAACTTTAATTTTTATACTTTTTATTGTATTATACTCGTACTTTGGTAAAACCTTTATTGTATTGTCTTAGGAGGTATCACTGGATGCTTCCTTTCACGTCATTACTAACTGTACAATTTACTTACAGTTTCATATTGTTTAGGAAATCGATTGTAAATAACGCAATACACAAAAAAAAATTAATTAATATTGCAACTGGCTTTTACAGATATAGAAATCCCCATACTTGTCAGATAGTTACGCGCCAATTCTATTAATAAAACGTGATTAGTATTTTTGTGATTTAACAATTAATTTGTCTCGAATTTTTCGTGAAAATAATCTGTGTACGCAATTATTCATAGAATTTATAATAAAAAAATAAACAATGATTCTAAGTTTTCAATTGTTATAGTAACTTTTAAATATATTTAATATGGTTTGCTTATACGGGAATTTTACCTTAGTAAAATAAAAAGGATGAAATAAAGTGGCCTTCTAAATCTCATAAATACGCGTAATTTTTTTTATTTTACTAAGATTAATCATTCTTTCATGGTTTTTTTGTACATTTCGATTTTTTTTTTTGGAGAGCATTTTAAAAAAAAAAAAACCTTTATTCCATTCATTTTTCTTAAAATAAAATAATTCTTTAACAGAAAAATGTATCTCATCTGATAATATTTACACTAAATAAGACCGTATTATTTTTTACTTATGGAGCAAAGGAAGCATTGTGATCGCAAACAATTTCGGTTTTCAGATTTCAGCGGAAATATAAATTTTGACCATCCCTGAATCCATTTTGACTAGTTTTGGCGTGATCTCTGTACGTACGTACGTATTGCATTACACAAAAACAATTAACCGTAGTATTTTGAAATTTTAGGTTTTGGACTGTTGTAATTTTTAGTTGTGCACCTCCCCTTTTGATTGCAATCGACCAAACCAATAGTGTCGAAAAGAGCCGAAAATACTCAAAACATTTAATTTTGAACTCTATCTTAATTAAGCCCTCGTTAAGAGCTTTTCAATGATGTATTATAAGTGGTACTTTTTTTATTGGTTCCAGAGTTATTGACAAATAAAATTTTAAGTAATGAAATATTTGGATCTTACCATGGATATCTAATGATATATTAGGATATTTGGATCTTACAAGGGAACCCGTGTGGTTGTAAAAAGAATTTTACAATAAATAATGGTAAAAAAAATTACAAAAAAAAAACAAAAGTTATTAGTGAAATAAAATTTTATGGACTTTTAAAAATGTATATGTGCAATGTAATAGAAATTATTAAATGAGTGTATATCTAACAGATTTGGTGAAATATCTGATTATTTAATATTAATTGTAATATCATTTACAATCATATGGTTTTTTGGATTTTCGTACAAGGAAGTCATGTGATGTCCACATCAGATTTTATTTTTTAATCGTTGCTACTTCGTTTTCCTGGTACAAAACGAGTCAGATATCTCCGAATTCAAATAAATTACAATTTAAAAATTTAATTTATTTAAAACATCGTACAATGAAAATAAGTTGTAAATTACTGTTACAAAAGATGTTGTAATAGCCCACAATTTTTTAATAGGTTTAAAACCGTTCGATTTTATGTGTTTCTAAATATTTGCACGTAAACCGGGATATCTGTTACTATATCAGATATATAGTTCTGTAAATTCTTCTGTAATCTAGGTCAATTACATTTCTTTAAGATCATCCTAAAAAAAGAAATTGGGAGTAAACGAAGCCCGTTGAGAATAGTAGTGCAAAGAATTTTCGAGATTAATCGTTAATATATAATGTTACTTCGTATTCGATTCTTCATAAATATAATATTTTACATCATCTTGTTGAAACAGCAGCAACTTTTAATAAAAAAAGGATAAGAAATTCATGCTTGCGTAATGTACAGATGATATATATCTGAGATAATTTGTAATAATTTTATTAAGTATGGCTCCTTGGTATAAATATATAATAAATAAGTATAGGTTGGTATAAATTTATAAGGTTACATATGTTGATATACTTAGGTATAAGGTACAGGTTGGTTTAGTAATTATAAGTTGGTGTAAATATATAGTTATTTATTAACAATAATATATAGAAAACTGTTTACCAACAATTGAAACTTAACATATTCAAGCGCTTTCGGAATTAATTTCCATCCTCAGGAATTTTTAATTGTATGAAATTTGTAATATAACGTAATTATAACAGTTGGTCGTCATATATTAAAATTGACATTGTAAACGTCCTGTCAAAGTAGTCTCAAATTTTATGTTCACAGGATGTTTACGTTGACATAATTTTAATATATGACGACAAATTGTTACAGTTAAGTTATATCATAAATTTCATACAATTAAACGTGAAATTCTAATTAATATTACAAATACGAGGATTGTGTGTTGCTGAGGATGGAAATTAATTTCGAAAGCACTTGAACGTATCAAGTTTTTATTGTTCGTAAGAGGTTTTTTTTGTATATTAACTATAATTTTATCTGAGATAATCGAGTCAAAAAAGATCGATCTAAAAATTCGGTGTTTTTAAAAGCGAAAAACGCTTACGCGTTATCATAACCTGGATTAAATAAAATGTGCTAAAAAATAATTAAAATTTGAGTTTAAAAAAAACTTAAAGGTTTATGTGTGTGTGTGTGTGTGTGTGTGTGTGTGTGTGTGTGTGTGTGTGTGTGTGTGTGCATATAAATGTAAATGTATATAAAATTGATTAACAGCTTAAAAACTATTATCGGTAAAAACTTACAACTAATATCACAAACAAGGAAAATATTAAAAAGCTAAAACCTAAAACTAGATTAAATTAAAATATTAAGAAAAGGGGAAAAAAACCAACTAAAACTTAAAGCTAATATCACAAATGAGACATCACTAAAACTTAAACCACTATCAAGTAAATCTTACAACTAATATCAGAGTCATAATCTTAAAAGTAAAATAAATTTATTTAAAACGTTATACTAAAATATAAAAACTTAACATAAAATACCGTAACGGATGAAATAATAAAAAAAAAACTACAAAAATATAAAAATAAAAGCATAAACAGACACATTATAACGTTTCAAATACAAAAAATATCAAAATTTATGTAAAAGACCAACACAACGTAAAAATAGAAACATCCTATCTAAAACTTCATTATCATTGCTCAAGATTCGGTGGATGTTTCTGGTAATTTAAATTTACGACGCAAGGCCGCATAAGAGCTGAAATTCTTCTAATTTGCTGGATATTAGGTAAATAAAATAAAATCCTAAATTAAATAAAATCAATTCTTATCATTACACAATATTGCTGCAATTGTTAACAATTTGCTCACAGACTGTGATCACACAGTTAAACTGATCATCATACGCTTAGTGTATAGCCTCCTAAATCACTTAAAATGCTTGACACGTTTCCTAAATTGATTAATTTTGAATAGCTTTCTAAATGCTTAAAATAATTACAGCCCTAGCTTGAGTATTTTGTTGGGCCTTTAATTTTATTAGCCTATTGAATAAAGTGCTTCGACCTATTTAGAGAATAGACGAATATCGTAGTAGGACTTATTTAAAGCTCTGTAAACTCAGTAATTACCTGATTGGCAGTTTATATATTGACACTTACTACTGTGAATGTTGTGAAAACGTTTTGGAAGGCCATTATTGGTTGATATTCATGATTGGTTTCTTATTATAAGAACACTATCAAATTTCTATCATAACAATTTTAATAACAATCGTATGATTTTAGTACAAAATATGTTCTAAAAAAAACTCAACTCTATGTTCCTGTATAAGATCCGTAGAGAACGATCGAAATCTTTCACTAGTTACTAAGTAGACGGTACAGTAATGGTATAAATCGAAATCGCTCGTAAATACGACCAGAAAAATAATCGCCCGTCCTCGTTAATTTTTCACAAACAGCTTAAAAATTGACTTCTGAGGTTAACTACTTTCTCGTAGATATTTTTTTATTGATTGTTTCCTTATAGTTTCTAAGCTGATTCATCAAATGTCAATATACTGGAATTTATACGTTTCACTCTAATCGAATTACATTCCAGCTTCTATATTTTTTAGCTGTTCTTCTTTCTTCACAATTCTTTCATTAAACTCCAAAAATATATTATGATCCGTGTAAAGAGTTGTAATTACTTCAATGTTTAATATAACACCAACAAATATGTAAAGTTGTAGAATGGTTGTAGACAGACGTTATATGTATGCACGGAGGACCAACATGTATATATTATGTATAGTAGCAGATGTGATGTAGTCGTTTAAATGAATTAATACCATTTTTTGGTTAAACGATTATTTATTGTCATAAATTGTAGTATATGCGTTAATGAAGTTGAAGGCATAATAGTATAATCTTGAGTAGTATAAATTTCTTGTATTGTAATTAAACTTAAGAATAATAAACTTGTATAATGACATAAACGACTTATGAGTGCTATGTTACAACTAACTTGAATGAAGTACTAGGAGCTACTGGCTTGAAATATTGCTACCGACCGAGCGTCTGGAATTGTACATCCTTCTGGCGGTCTCTTTAGTGAAACTGGAAATGACTCGAATCGAATATCGAGAACCGCCCATATCGGTGTCTACCTTCGACGGTCTTAACGCATAGAACGTAACATATCATATAACATTTGATACATACAAGAACGTAACAATCCTATAGTTACTTTTTCAATATTTTCCCGAATCATTTGGCGTCATTGAGTTTATAATAATCAGACATTACTTAAAACATTTAAATTATCAAGTTGGAAAAAACTACGAATCTTGTTGATTTAGTATTTATTTGTAAAATTTTTAATTATTTTGAAATTCTTAATAAAGAATCTATGTATTAAAAATAATTTTCTTTTAAGATTACTAAATTAGTAACACTGATTTTTACTTCTTTGTACGAAGTAAAAGAAGTATTGTGATTGCGAAAAATTTCGGTTTTCAGATTTCAACGGAAATATCCATTTTGACCATCCCTGAATCTATTTTGAGTATTTTGAGTCGGCATGCTGTCTGTATGTACGTATGTATCTCGCATAACTCAAAAACGATTTCCTGTAGAACGTTGAAATTTTAGATTTACGACTGTTGTAACATCTAATTGTGTACTTCCCCTTTTGATTATAATAGACTTGACCAAAAGTGTCCAAAAAAAAGCCCAAATTTAAAAAAAAAAAATTTAGATTTTGGATTTTTCCATAACTGCAGTAATAACCTCTCATTGAGAGGTTTTCAACGATATATTATACGGTACTTACTTTCATTTGTTCCAGAGCTATAGCCAAATTAATGAAATAATAATTAATGAAATATTTGGATCTTAGAAGGGGAAAGCACATCGTTCGGAATCAGACTTCATCTCCTTTTCTTTTTTTTAAATTTAAATAATTGAGTAATTAATAATTATTAACCTATGATTGTAAAAAAAAATTACAATAAATAATATAATTCATTAAAAAAAATATATATATATATGTGTGTGTGAAAAAATATCAGAAGTTATTAATTTAAATAAAATTTTATGTATTTTTCATTTTTTTTTAAAAGTGGGTATTTAATCTAATAGGAGTAAAAGGAAATCATGTAATGTCTACATCAGATTTTATTGAATAGTATTGAATAATTTATTTCTATTTTCTTAATTTTCTTCAAACGTGCATAGTACAGTTTAAAACTACACAGAGTGTATCCCAAAGTTCTCGCTGGACTTTCATAATTTCTTCTACTCGTGAATATAACGGAAAAGTTAATACAAACATATGTCCTAAAATGCAATGTCTTGCAACTTTTGTCTAGTAAAAGATTTCGCTCGAATTTCGTGTACCTCGTAAAATGAGGTCGTACTGAAATTTTTAGGACATTAATTAACATTCATAATTGCACAATAGAAAGGGGAGGCGCGTTGAAAGTACACTTTGTATCTCAGGGCTAGAAGAAGCACCTGCGGCAATTCTTCTTGAAGAAAGCCCAAGTAGACTTTAGGTGGAAGTAGACTTAAGTGCAAGTAGATTTTAAGCGGCTGTCATCGGTCACATCTGTGTGCCTACATAGATCGCCGATTTGGTGCAGTGCAGTCACGAAAAGATGTAACTTATGAAGACCTGCAAGCATGCATAGGAAAACACTAATAGGTGTTTCGGCATATCGTACAGCTTCGTATGAGGCAATATGCACATTGTCTAAGGTCCCTCCTATTAACCTACTGCTGAAAGAGCGCACGCTGAGATAACAAAGTGTAGGCGAGATCGATGCAGAGGAAATAATTAGACAAGAATGGAGCCGGAAATGGAGTGTAGGAGGGGTTGCTGAATGGACCAAACGTATGATACCTAACCTCAGGGAATGATGAAGTGTGATCATAACGACTCCGGGTATCACTTCACTCAGATATTCACTGGCCACGGGTTTTTAATTCATACGTTCACAGATTCAGGTTGAGGAAGTCAGCCTCTTGCCCCTATTGGGAAGACCATAATACACCTTAGCACATGATGGGATATTGTCCAAGATGGGATGCTCTGAGGAGAACAACACAAATTGAAAGGCTTTCACCGGACACCCTGGTACACTACATGTTATCCTCGAGAGAGAGGCCTGGAGGGAAATTGAAAGGGTAGTAGTTAAAATGATCAGAAGCAAGGAGCAATTGGACATGCAGCGGGTACACTGATGTAGCCCCCGGGGAAAGAGTGGGCAGCCCCACTCGGTAGCTGCGGCTTGCCGAGTTGTACCGTTCCAATGAACGACTGGGGACTCCACATAGCCCCGACTCTGGGGGCTGGATGTTGGTTACAAGCAAGACCTATTCCCAAACCAGGATAAGAAGAAAAAAAGGAAAAAAAGAGAGAAAAATAAAAATATAAAAAATTAAAAGAAGTCCCTGATCCCAAAGAGATCAAAGTAGCCCAAATTTGATTGAGAATTAATAAAGATTGAGAACCCTGTTCTGATCCTGTTTCCCACTGTAGCATCCCACTACACTGAGTTGTTCCCCTTTGAGTTGTGCCATACATAACTGGAGGTCTAACCCAGAGGGGACAAAAAAAATTTAGATTTTAAGAAGCTAGGTAATATGAACGGTCCAAGAAGCTGATTTTAAAGAAGACCGCACCATACATTGTCACTAAATCGTTGTTAAAATTACCTCTCTCCGTTTCATTAGGATTTATTTCTGCCCATGTGTGCTTATTGCGTCAGTTTTTTAATACCATATTGAGTGAAATTTGTCTTTTTCGCTAAAACATACTTGTAGAGTTGTTGATTTCTATTCCACCAGTTGCAGAACTCCAAGCGAAACAGACCCTTTCCTGGCTATATTTATTGAACTGGCTGTTTATGATAAGGATAAGTTCCGTTTAAATATCCTCCAAACCATCGAATGCGAAACCTCCGATCTGCTTAAAAAGATATCGTGTACTAACGCCTGGACTGTGCTGAACTGCATAGATAATAACTTCATCAATAACAGTGTGGTATTTCGTTCGTAGCTGGTACGAATACTAGATAATGAACATGTTTCCCGAAAATTGCGAAAAGTCAGGCAAACTGTTTTGTGATATGAAGAGATCGTACGATTTGGGAAACTTATTTCTTATATTACTGCAGCAGCTGTAGCATTACTAGCACATACACTGAAAATTAATACCATATCAGCATAGTCCTTTGTTGTAAATAAGAACAACATTATTTCTATGGCACACCCTTCTATCGCACTACGTTCAATCTAATATTTACGAAAAACCTTCACTAACGACAGCATAGTTCGCAATACCCAATATTCATAATGTACCTTACAAAATGATTTAAAATCTAATAAAATATTGCGCACTGTTGATCAGCTGTTTTTACTTTATTGCCAACTTTGAAATAATAACTATTCAAATAATTTATTGTATTTTAGTAATTAATAAAAAAATTTATCCAAGTAATTTTTATTTATTTTTTTTTTAAATTGTAAAATTTCCAGTTTAATGTAAATGTTTTGATAGTAATTTTTTACAAAAAAATTATTATCTTTTTAAATATTTCACATCACCAAAAATTTTGGTTTTTGTTTGCATTAAATTAAGTAGTTTTCTGAAAAATGTAGTAGTGTACTGTTTCTAAATAAAATTCAAATTTTTCTAACTTTTTTTTTAATTTTATTCAAATTATTTTACACGATTTTGTTTAGAATTAAATTCTTTATGAATTTCGTTTAAGGTTTTAACAACATTATTTTATGCCAAACATTAAAAAAATAAGTATACAAGGATTTTAGCCGAATCTATTTGTTTATATGCAGATATGGTTCTGGAACCTATTTTTTTTATTGTTGGTGTTAAAAACCATAAGAAATCAGTAATTTTATTCCTTAAATGTCTTTTTTAATAACTTAAAAATTTCAGTTGACCTCATTTAATCGGAGCAGCTAAAGTCCGAGCGAAATTTTTCACTAGCCATGACTCGCAAGCGAAGTATTTTAGGACACTTTGTTTTTATAAATTTTTCCCATTTATTTTCACGAGTGGAAGTTATGAAAGTCCCGGGAGAACTTCGTGATACACTCTTTATATTAAATGATTATATTATATATATTTAATATGTATTGTATATTTAATATATATATATATATGTGTGTGTGTGTGTGTGTGTGCGCGCGCGCGTGTGTGTGTTAAAAATCGAATAAAACTAGATAAAGCGTGAATCACTTTGTATATGAACCCTACAAACATTTCAACAAATTGTTATATACGTTACTGCTTGTCGTTATTGTTGTTGTCTGTTTGTTTATCGAAGTTAGAAGATCTGTATGACCATTTTTAGTTATTCCAATAATGGTAACTCGTTTACTAAAATGATTGTAGAAGTTATACTAGTAAAGTTGTATTGCTTTTATCACATCTGAAACTTGATATATAAAATAAAAAACTATAACAATATTTAATACAAATTGCATCATTAGTTTTCCAACTAATATTATTATAGTTGTTGTTATAAATTGTATGTTACATTATATTCACTTATTTCTTTTCATAAAAAACGAAAAAACAAATCTGTTATCTGTTTTTAATGTATTAAATTCTTAATTGATTTATATATCTTATCCCAAAAAATATTTTTAATTGATGATATAAATTAATTTATACTTCCAAAAATTAAATTATAAAAAAAAAAAAGAAACATATACAATATTTCTGAATTTACCAAGTAAATCGACAAGTATATCTGACTACTTTGTCAGATAGCAAAAGCATTTAAAAATATGATCAAGGAAGTCATAAGCAACAATCTTTCATTTTATTTGTTAATTTATTTTTTTAGTTTTTTGGTTGTTTTGTTTAATGTTAAACTATCCAAATGTATCAATACCCAATATCGACACTGTTAGCGCGTTGGCTAACTACTAGCCGTGCGAGGGTAATTGGAAAATTAGTTAAAATAAAAATACTCTGGTAAGAAAGAAAAACTGTATAATGAATTTAAATTTATATTTAAAAAAAGACTTGACAAATAATAATTTTAAATTTTGAAAAAACGGTAAATTTGATAAAAAAAGTATTTTAAAGAAAAAATGAGGTATAAAATTATTATTATATTTATATATATATATATATATTTAGTTTAACATTTTATTAACTCCTGATAATATATAAGAAATATGAAATATCAAAAAATTATTACTGTTGTATGCCAAAATATTGAGCCAAAATTATTGTTAAAAGTAACAGAAAGTTTGTAATCATAAGAATGAACAACAAAGACTTCGTTAGTCTTAATATACAAAAAAACTTTTCTTCTATCTGTCAATGGAATATACAAAAATGCAGTGGTTGCATTTTGATCATGAAAAACCAAAAATATATCATACTTTAATTTAACGTTAATTTAACATGATCTAAAAACAAGAAGAGCTTCATGTATATAAAATACAAGAGAAATATATTTAGCTTTCAAGATATGTCAAAAAATTAATGTGTTTAAATTATAACAGTTGTTTTTTAAATGAAAAACAAAAACTCATGTTACACAAGTTAGTACCACTATAGCAGAGCCTGGCTGATCCAGAACGAA